>JALPQI010001397.1:0-123152 GCA_025490895.1 Thaumatotibia leucotreta | reverse complement strand
GAGGGTTACTAGTTTACTATAGAATCCTACAAAAGAAAGGAATGTATATTTCCTAGTTTAAATTAAGCACATTATGTTTATACAGGAGAAAATAGCAGAAACATGGAACAGCTCCTTCAGAACTAAGTATGAGATAAGTACAAAACAAGACATTCGCATTGTTAGCAGCTTTTGACTAGAATATGCTAAAAGCTCCTTATAGTCCAACATCAAGGAATTCTACATAAGTTTGCTCTAATATGCTACTTAATTGTTGGTGTTTCTTTTACCAAGCAGTGTAGGTATGTCAACCAACGAAAACCAGCATAAAGTAACCCATTTACCTATTTTTCCTTATTGTTCGTGAAACTTATCCGTAATTTTACTAAATATGCTTATCAAGCAATAAATCTATGAGTAGATTTTATTCATAAAAAAATATTTACAAGTTTAAATAGAACAAAATAAACTAACCCTAAGGACGTAAAACTATCTGTACAAAAACTACTTACATATCTACAATTATTTACAAATAAAAATTGACTGACTAGATTTATTTGTTACACTGAATTTAGAATTAGTATATCTTAATTTAGGCCATTTAGCTAAGATCGCCTGCTACTGCGAACACCGAAGTTCGCAAATTTCGGGGATTTTTCTCTGTCACTCTAATGACGCCTTCATTGGAGTGGTAGCAGGCCAGTTTGAGTGCACAATTGACAGACACCTATTACAGAGTGACATTTGCGTCGTGGACCGTGGAACAAGAGTGAACCAAAAATTTGAAAAATTTTTCAAAGGCCCATTAAATAATTATAGTTATTAATAAGAATCTATCCTACCATCGACGACCCTTCCAGTAAGCAGAATGATTATAATTGTAAATTAATATTACAAACGAAGCAACCATCTCTAAAATGTTGGTTTGGACGTTGGCTACTTAACCCTTTGATCGCCAAGAACTGCTAAAGTGGTCGTGTGTTGTCATGCCTACCACACCAGCAGTGTCCAACGGGATCATCGAGTATGCTGTCAAAATAACTTTCTTGTTAAGAGATAAGGTTTATTTTCGTTGTATTTATTGTTGTATTTATGTAGTGGCTTGATTGTCACAGTTTGATGCGAGAGAGAATGCGTTCGAGAGGTTAATATTACTTGACAGCTCACTTTTAGCTTTTCGGCGGTTTTTGGGAAACGTTCATCGTTGTTTCCGCGAATTTACTATATAAGTGGTTTACGGTCCGGGCCTGAGCGAGCTTAACAAAGGATTGTAGATATATGGATTCGATCCTTGCCGAATTAGTTATTCTGGGAATCAAACTTCGACTAATGTCAAATCCTTTTTAACCGACTCCAAGAAAGGAGGTTTTCAATTGGTCTGAATTTTTTGTCTGTATGTTATTCGATATATCTCCGATAAACGTGACCTGATATTTTTTTTATCGTACGGGTCGCTATTACCCCGAGATAGTCCCGTTGGAACCAAGTCGGAGTCTAGTGATGAGGGATCTTCGAGAAATCGGTAGAAGTAGGTTTTTCTTTATTTATTTGGTGTTTTTTATATAATTACGGTGTGAGTTCATCAAAAGTACATATCCGTTGTCGCCTATCATCTGCTGTTCTTTCAAAGACCGGACATTGCTTTCAATAGTAGTGGTTAATCGTTTACTGGGGTAGGAGACGTCCAATTGTCTGACTTGTCATGTGTTTATAATATAAATAACTATACGTAGTAAGTAAATGGTAATTAGGGAAGTAGGCATTGCTTCCATAGTTGCCACTGAGAACCCCCACCATTAGAGTTTACGTACATCTTGAATTTTTCCGTAACATGAAAAAAAACATTATTTACCCTTGTAAGGGTTCAGGTATTTGCAATATAATAGGGTTCTTGGAACAGTTCTTAACAAAAGTGAACACTTCCAGAAATAACTACTTCTTATTCCTAGTACAAAACTGTGTCACTATGCCTCTAATTTTACAACCGTGAATGCAATAACGAATGAACGATGATAAGGATTGAAAAGGACCTTAAATAAATACTACTATGAGAATGACCGGTGACCGGTTAAATTGTGTTTTGTAATATTAGAATTCCTTCTTGGCGAAAAGGTACTCGAAATTGCCTTTTAATTATAACAACTAAAATCAATATTACCTATACATATGTATTTTGACGGAAGCAAATACGAAACCCTAAACTGAGCTTGCGTTTACAAGATTAAAAGATATAGTTAACCTTTTCGTAAGAATGTTCATACCCGAGTAGGCGAAATATTCCAAATTTTAATCATGAGTGATTGAAAAAGCAGACTTATAATAAGGGGCGAAAATAACCGTGACAAAGTGAAGCACGAAGAAAATGCAGTTTACAGTTATGTAAAGCATCACAAATGTAATCCACACGAAACTGACTATTAAATAGATTTATCACTGGAAATTAGGACACGGCTCTAATTCTATCAACTACTGTGCAAAAAAACGATTTGTACTTATTAAATTACTTAAAACTCGAAATAATTAAGGTTAAATTATATGCTAGTAATAGTTACATAGCTACGACTAGCTTGATTCTTAACCCTCTAATGCATATGAAGCCAAATATGGTTTCATTGGTTTTGGACTCTACGTATTGACTGCTGTTAGGGTTCAAATTTGAAATGCATTTTTGCCTGTCTTATGCATTAGAGGGTTAAAGTAAACTGATTTTCTCTCCGATTTTAAAGATCAAAGGAGGCTTTCTAAATAGTATGGTGAATAATATATTACCAGAATTTTATTTTTTAAGGATTCTACTGAAATTACGATTATTATTATTACACGACTTACATATGTGAAGTTTATAAAAAACACAAATGCAATTGTAAAACTTACTCAATAGGAATAAAGCCTTTTAAAACCGAAATAATTAGCAATTCAGTACTGTAGATCACTCAGTTTCTAATTTGTATTTTTTCTTTAGGTATCTAGACACGAATACATATTTTGTAATTGCAATCGTATTTTATTCGTTCTCATTTAACTAGCTTAAGCTTTATTCTTATAATTAGTTACGAAAATAAACACTTATTTTACATATTATGTCGTAATGAAATTATACTCGTAATTTTAGTCAAATTTTCGCTCAGCTTGGTTTAAATTTATGAAATAAAGTTAAATACCAGAGTGTATGTGCCTGTGAACACCAAGAAGTAGTAGGTCGGCGGCATGGTTGGTATAGCCGGCGACGGCGGCGGCAGCGGCGGCGGCGGGGGCAGGGGCGGCGGGCTCGCGCGTTATCAACAAGCTGGATGCGACCGCGGCGACGGCTCCGCGCACTCTGGCGATGCAAGGTGCCTGCAGCCGCCGTCGCTTCTCTCGATCAGCGGCAATAGATAAACAAAACTCAAACAGTTCATATACCTATTTCAGATTTTTATTTTACATCTTACAACGCCTTGCAAACATCATTGATATATGTGCGTCACGCTTTCAGTTACACTTGTGTGACGATATATTGATGTTAAAAGATTGTATTGTTAGGTATACGCCACGTATTACGGTTTTGGCGTTGGATTAAGTGGTCGTCTAGTTTTGGGTCATTTTTTATATTCATGTACTATGTGTCTTCACTCTTCATCATCATCAGCCTAAGTTAGTCCACTGCTGGACGTAGGCCTCTCGCATAGACGCATTAGTAGGTAAATGCCCATAATCGCCACACTGGGCAAGCGGATTGGCAATCGCAGTAATGTGTCCACTATGATGACGCTGCTGCCCATCATCGATCTTGTAAAATGGTCAGTGACACTTCAATCCCTTAGTCGACTCTTACGACACCCGCAGGAGGAGTTGGGGTGGTGACAAATATATTCTTACTGCCTTCACCACACAGCAACTTCACTCTTCGCTCCGGTGTAATTCGAAGTCGTATACTGATTATTATAGCGAGTTTTACAACGTCCGTATACCCTAAACTAACACCGGATTGTCGGCAGTAAGCTGTGTTCTAAATCAGAATACCAAAAATTATTAATTATTTATTACACTAGTATTATAAATGAAATTACAAAAAATACTATTTGTAAGTAGAACTACTGAAAGAAAAAAAAAATGTTATTATTATCCCCAGGCGCGGCACCCCACGCCAGGCTGCATTGCGATTGCAACTCATGAAACACTTGAAGTGAAGAGTTCGTTCGCGCGAGTAAGTATCGCCTGTTGCTTTTCTTAGGCGTTAGCAAGCTTCCTTTGCACGGCTCAAGTATCTCGGCTGCAAAACTTACAAACTCGAACTGCGTTGAGACAGCATATATATTAATTGGCGTTGTATCGCTTTTGAGTTACAAATACTCCTCAAAGTATCTATAAGGCAGCACGATTATACACACCTATGTCAAATACTGATGAACGACGAGGTAATGCCGCCTACGATTTTTCCAATTAGTGCCTTCTGCGAATAAATTACAATGTATTCCATACAGAGCTACCACTACAACCTTTACTTACAAAAAAATAGGCAAACCACTGGTATCTTAAATGAATAGAACCAAGTATCTTAAGTAAGCAGGTAATTTTTCGTTGCAATAATAAGTATCTTAGATGCGTAAAAATAAATTGTATAAGTATAAGCGGATTCTAGAACGAGTTACATGTCAAGGTGCATGCAGACCAAAAGAGCATTCGCTGTTCTATCCCCCACTCTAAGAAATCAACGAATCACGTTTCGTGTAACGATCGAATTTCGTAGAGTAGGGGGTGAGAACAGCGAATGCTCTTTTGGTCTGCATGCACCTTAATATGCCTTACCGTCTCGGTCGCGGTTTTTACCGCTACAAAGGGTGCCGGTACTATCATGGTCTCTTAAATGCGATTCAGTTTAGGTTCTGTCTGTCAGTTTTTGACAGTTATTCTCAGGAACTGACACATCGCGATTCAGATTAGGTCGTAAACAGTAGATCGTGGTAGCCCCCCAGTGTCCTACATGATAAGTAGGTAGATAGGTACAGTCAGCTGCAGAGATAAGTAGACCCCTTGCATACAAATCTGTATGCAAGGGGGTCTACTTAGCTCTGCAGCAGACTGTACATACATTAAATTGCCACAGCTGTCAACGTCAGCGTCTACGTAACATATTTTCTGTGCCATCCGTTGGCACAGGTACACACCTACATCACTTACAAGCTTCCATCAGGTTCAAACTTAAAAACCGTAGAGAGTTCAAAAGTACACAGAATATTTTATGTGTTTTTCGGCTACCCTGTTTCGAAAGATTAATTTATTTTATGTGGGTACTTGTAGCTAGCCCTGATTAATATCGCTCTTTGACGCCACCTAAAAAATAGACCAAGAGCATGTCGGACCATGCTCAGTATAGGGTTCCGTAGATATTCAAAAACAGCTGGGCCGATTATGTCTATAAAATTTCAGTTTTTTTTTCTGGAGCGGTTATCTCTTAAATATTGACTTCAGAAAAAACTTTCTTCAAAGACAAAGAGAAGGTCATGGTGGACTGTGAAATGTGATCAGGAGGCCTTCTATTCTCATGTCCATACCATCTTAGCCCTCTCTTGAAGCTTGTCGGCAACGTCACGTACTCTAACGTTACGTAGGTACTAGGCGTTCACGCACGTACTCGTTGCGTATCCTGTCGAGTCTCGTCACGCCACACATCTACCGAAGCTTCTTCATCTCGGCTACTTGGGTGGTAAGGGCAAGACGCTGCGTCACCGCCCACGTTTCCACGTCCACGTCCCACGAGACCTTTAAGTTTGACGGGCATCCTTCGGTCGCAGGTTACGCCAGTCATCTCTCGCCACTTCAGCCAGGCAGCCGATATCCTATGTTGAATATTCGTTTCCATGGTTTCGGACGAATGCAGCATAGAACTCAAGTATTTATTTATATTGGTCGCACTGAGTGACTTCTTGACCGTCGATAACGAGAGGGGCTTCCGTGTGCGAGGCTGGGCTGTTACATATCATATACTGTGTTTTCGTAACAGTCAGCGCTAAACCATCCACTTTCAACTGGCGCTTCCATTCTTCCAGGGCTTTCGTCAGGTCTTCGCGGGGTGTTGTGCAAATGGCGACGCCATCTGCGTAAATAAAAGTCAACGGTGGAAAAAACGGTAACTAGGCATGTTTTCTAAAAGGTTTGAACAAAAAAAATCACACTTCGTTTTTTTTTAATGATGTTAAAAATGGTATTTTAACATTTTCAATTTTGGATCATGAAATTCAAAATTCTGTAAAAAAAAACTTTTATGAAACAGAAGCCTTTGTTATGTTTTGTTAGATTGTTTACATGTTACTTTAATTAAATTAAATAAAAAATAGTATGTTTATCGCTTAACTTGGTCAAAAATTAGCTGTTCATTTTAAATTTTGGGTATTTTGGCTAAATACAACAAAAAAATTATTAAAAAAAAAATAGTCGGACTTCGTCAAAGACAACAATAGCTTAAATGGTTCTAAATGGTCTATACTTACTTCGCCTTAAAGCTTTGCATCGGTCTACCGTCTACCAATCACCCTGTATACAGGTGTAGTGAGAAATGACTTGCCTTCGGAAACGTTCGTAAACACATGCTGTTTCAGGCAGTGTCACTGAGTCTGACTGAAGTAGCATGACAGCTATTACTGTCAGTCTCAGTGAGATAGACTGAAACAGCATGACGTTGACGAACGTTTCCGAAGGCAAGTCATTTCTCACTACATCTGTACATTACATACCTATAAAAAGAAAACCCCCTCCAATAAGTCCGCCTGCGGCATTGAACCCATTATGCTGGCGGCATTCCCTCTCTGTATCGCCAAGGCGATACGTTGAGAGAAATACACTCCATCACGTTTCTGTCCCGTATTCTCGATCAGCCGCGCCGACAGGGCCCTTACGAATGCTTTCATGTCCGCAGACCACGGCCCAGCGTCTCCACTGCGAGCGCCGCAAACTCGTAGTCTTTGGCTAAGGACGAGTAATTGCGGCACTTGAGTACCTGGGCCTGGTCTGCTGCAGCGCCGGCCTGTATTCGGGTTACTTGGATGTGGGACTGTGCGAAAGTATCTACGCACGTTGCGTCCCACACCAGAACCCTGCCCAGTCTCCACGGTACCAAGTGGCCTCGTCGGGTCGCTTGCCATCGTCCCTCACCACGCCCGTGGGTTCAAGTACTGCAGGCCCAGAGGCGGTAGCAAGGGAGTGACGGACCAGATCGTTGATGGTACCGTGGCGATACAGGCGGCCTGCGCTTCTAACACAAGAAAGACCATGTCGACACAGCTGATTGACATTCTTACCGCAGGCGCACGAATGAGGGACACACATTTTGGACCAAAGCCTCAAACATACTGCTACCCTCAAGGTACTTGGGTCCAAAACGGTGCCGATCTGTCTCGATGGGCGGGCTCTCAGCCAATGGCGTGCGTATATAAGCGTGGAACATATATTTTGAAATCACAAAAAGGTATCCTCACCGGGAATCGAACCTGAGACTTGAGCTACAGAGCCTGACCGTATTTATAAATTAATACTGTAAGGAAGTGCAAGTATATCCGGTGGCATGGCGCATACTATGCAAGATGCAGGTGTTAATTTACCATTCGCACTTTGAAATAACGCAAAGATACTAAATGATTATAATTATGTCAGTATAGCGCAGAGCCTTGCGCACATATATAAATTGATTCGTTCACATTACGTCAATTTTAGTTAAGTACGAGTTGACGTTAGACATGGACGTTTCCCTGGTAAGTCTAACGGCCTTATAATTATATCTTAACAATATTTTTCATATTTTTTCTTTATTTAGAGCTCAAATGCTCAACTAATAGTATAGATTCTATTGTTATGAGAATCCAACTGGAAAGGAAACACAACACCACAAGTACAAGTTAAAAACCCCTAGAGTTACGAACATATTTTATCGAATTGATTTCAATATAATCATGATTTATGGAAGGCAGTTTTATCTAGTTAAACTTTTAATGACTTACTATGTAGGTACTAACTCGTTCTGTATAAAAAAACGGAGAGCAATATTTACAGAATAAAGTTCACTGATTTGATAGAGGCGATGATCTCAATACTATTTTCTTACACTTGCTGATTTTGCTGAACCCTAATGAGGAATATTAGGCTTGCACAAGTACCGAAGTCGTCTATAAACATACCTATGCCTCATATACTGTCCGCCTGTACTTAAGTATGATTAAACATAACTCGATACTCAGTAATTGGTAGGCGTAAATGTGACATGAATTTCAAAAGTTGTTATTGTTAGTCTGTTAGATTTTGTAATAACATATATATATTATATATATATGTTATGTACCTATGTACGAGGTAAATTGCACGTAATAAATAGATCTGTGGGTTGCGCTTGCAGACATCGCGCCCCAAAGGGACTTAATCAATCTTATCATTTATTTCGTTCAGTGTTCAGCTCTATAGACCACAGTTCTCAATCGATTATTCTGGAAGTTTGCGAGCTGAAAGTGTCTTTAGTACGGTCAAATCGTACATTAAACTCGCAAAACATGTAGTAAAGCTGCATTTTTGGTATGTTATTTAGACACCATAGGGCAGTATAAAACCACATTTGCAAGCAAAAAAAAGTTGTGCTAGCTGCGTTATACGTGAAAAACTGTGAAAATTACTGTCTATTTTTAGTTTCTGATTTTTATAAAAAAAGCCTTACGTTTTTTGACAATATGTATCAGGTAACGTTTAAAGATGAATGAATTTGTAACAAGATGAGATAACATGCATTACCGTAGGTCTTATAGTTTCAGAGATTCGAGACTTCAAATAGTACCCTGTTTTGTAAACTAGATAAAATGTTGAGTTTTGCTTCTCTGAATCTTGGTTTAATATCGCCTTACCTAATTATGCTACGAAAAACGTGAAATAATTATCTTATAGCGCAATTAATATTCTTTCATTTAAGGGTAAAATCAGGTCAGTAAACTTTGTAATTGAAACTAAAAACGCGAAATTCAAAAAGCAGGAGGTCCGCTATCTAAGTTTTTCATACAAATGGCAAGTCGTGTTACAAAGCTGCAATTTTTGTATATTATAAAGGCTCTATAGGGATTTACGAAAATGCATATTACAAGAAGAAAAAAAAAAGGATTTAGGTATAGGACGTAAAAAACTGAAAAAAAATCGAACTTTTTTTAGTTTTTGACGTTTAACTAAAAAACTATAACTTTTTGATACTAATTGCTATAAAACTATGAAAGAATATTAAATTTGAAAGGATTTGAGCTACCTTGCATTACCCTAAATTATATAGATTTAGAGATACGACATTTCAAAATGTGCCCTTCATTAAGTTAAGAAAATAAATGCATGTTTTGAAGCCTCGTATACCCCTAACTATAAGACTTACAGTAATTGTTATCGGCTCAATTTGTTCCAAATTTAATGTAGTTATTATCTACAATTACTTTTTTTTCTTAGCACGAACTTTTTGCCAATATTTAGTGAATAGCTTTAACGTAACCTAAAATTTGTTTATGATTTGATAAAAGGGCACTTTATGAAATGTCGTATCTCAAAATATATATAACTTACGGTGATGCAACGTAGCTCAAATCCTTTCAAATTTAATGTTCTTTCTTAGTTTTATAGCAATTAGTATCAAAAAGATAGTAGATTTTTAGTTAAACGTCAAAAACTAAAAAAAGTGCGATTTTTATTCCGTTTTTTACGTCCTATGCCCAAATTATTTTTTTGTTTTTCTTTTAATATGCATTTTCATATATATCTATAAGGCCTTTATAATATACAAAAATTGCAGCTTTGCAACTCGACTTGCGATTTGTATGAAAAACTTAGATAGCGGGCCTCCTGCCTTTGGAATTTCGGGTTTATACTTTCAACTACAAAGTTCACAGACCTAATTTTACCCTTAAATTAAAGAATATTAAGTGCGCTATAAGGTCATTATTGCATGTTTTTCGTAGCATAATTAGGTGAGGCGATATTAAGTCGAAAACGTTAGCAGAACACAAAATTTTATCTAGTTTACAAAAAGGGGTACTTTTTAAAGTCTCGAATCTCTGAAACTATAAGACCTACGGTAATGCATGTTAGCTCAACTTGTTGGAAATTTATTAGTCTTTAATCGTTTACTTACATACGATATCAAAAAACGAAAGGTTTTTTAAATAAAAATCAGAAACTAAAAAATGGCCGTATATTTCGCAGTTTTTCACGTACTACCCAGATAGCACAACTTTTTTTTGCTTGCAAAATATGGTTTAATACTGTCTTATGGTGTCTAAACAACATACCAAAAATGCAGCGATACTACTTGATTTGCGAGTTTAGGGTAAAATTATGTACGATTTGACCGTACTACTTGTGAATATTATGTATTTTTCTAAGGTACTACTACTTGGCGTGTTCTGGTTTCCTAAGATTCATGGTTTAGAGATGAAGCCATTGTCGAATCTTACTAATTCTACTAATGACATGTAAGTTTAGCTATCGTTTATAAAATATAACTAGGTCTGTACTGTACCTATACAAATGTTTTGGTATCGGCGATTATTTCACAACTTTCCACGACTTTCATGTAAAAAACTTCAGTGTCGTTCTCGTTATCATACTCACTATTATAATATCATAAGTTCGTTTGTTTACTTTAGAATAATCATTTGCGCTAAATGAATAAAATTAAGTTGACTTTGTTTAATACAGAAAACGCGCAAAAAATTGTATATGTTGCATATTTTATTATTAAGAAATAATTCAATTTTTACGTATACATATGTGATTATGTATGTTAATTATGGTATTACTTACCTAGACCATGTGTATTTATTCATTTAGCGCAGATGACTATGCGAAAGTAAAATAATAGGTGCGCAATTGCGTAGGTAGGTGCATGTTCATCTAGTTATTACTTAGTGTGTAACGAATAACTAAACATATCGCAATATATTCTTGTAAACTAAATAATGTCCAATTAAAATATGTACGTGTAACTTCAGGTATGTCATTCATGCTACGGTTTACCAAGTTGGAATAATTACAAATAAATCAGACGATGAAATTGCTAATATGACGTAAGTAGAAAACATACTCTTCTTTAGCACTCAGCAGGTATACATATGTAGGTATATCCGTAAATATACTCCCGGCTGCTTCTGACTAAGTTTAATTTCGTTCTAAACAACTTAATGCAGTTAAAATATTGGAAAGGTTTCCAAGGCTAAGGTTTTTCCAAGTTGGACTGTGGACTTTTGTGCTTATGATATTTTAATTAGAATCCGATACCTAAATATCTGATATATTTACGATAGTGGATAAATAAATATCACAATGCACTTATGTTACTCGTTACTACTTACTGGGTTTCAGTGGCAATCAAGAAGCTCTATCGTTCTACCATAGCAACGGGTCTGTCATGGACTTGAGTGCTATTCCAACCCCGCTGTTGACCAACGTGACAGCTCAGAGCGCCATGGCCGTGGCACCGGTCCAGACTGCTTCCGCTAAAACTAACCTTCCCTTGCCTGGCCTAGATCAGCTTGCAATAAGAAAGCAAAGTCCATTTGTTAAAAGATCAGGTAACCATCTACCACAGTTGGCGTGAAACTACCCACTGTATGATATTGAGAAATGTTAACGAGATCTATGTAAATAATTGTGTCTGTCTTGAGTAAGTTGTTATGTTATCGACACAACGCTGAATGCTAAGTTTAAAGAAAAATCAGGCCAGTCTCCTTTAATTTTGTGATAGTTTTTTCAAAGCGTCATGTTCGGTCATGTCAACATTAATTCTCAGCGCTCAATTTTAATGTATTGGTGGTTTCAATGTGGTTTTAGTAAAATGTGTAAACATTCGTTCAATGTTAATAAGAGTAGAGTACATTTACAATAATTTTATTATTTTCCATGCATATTACGAACTTAATTAAATGTCACAAAATGGAACATCAATTCGAAGTGTTTCATTTCATTTGTTCATTTCAAAGTGACGTCATAAACCAAATAATAAGGAAACTCACTACTTGTGTGTGTAAATAAACAGCTGAATCTTATACTTGTCTATGTTGTCAAAGTAATATTCTCATTAGTAAGGTAGAAGCACCAGTGCGTAACATGTCAATATTGTTTTTTTATTTGAATCACGATATTATGCTCATTTTATAAATCAATCTATTAGATATCATGTGTTTTAGGAGAGGAGTTTGTAAGTTTTGATAAATACGTAGTATTTATTTTATATTTTATTGGTACTTTGAAATATTAACCGACAGTCCTAATAAATGTTAGCGTGTCTTAAAATTATGCAAATAATTTAGAAATAAGCTCTTTATTTTGAAATTGCTATTTATATAATTAAAGGCACACACATTTTTCATCCTTTAAATGCGGTAATAGTTGATCTTATGAACGGCAACTAAGGCCATGATGACAAGTATTCGTACTAGTACTTCTACCTTATACCTTTTTTTAACTACCCAACATTTCAGCATTGATGCAATTGTTGCAAATTATGGTTTTCACGGAGTAACTGACGCCCGACAATCAAAATTTACAAGGTCCAATATCCCGTTTTAACTGATACTATTAATGTAAATTACTATGTTAGCTTCAAACTTATAATTTTCTTAATTGTTTCAGAAGCCTTATTACCACCTCTTGATCAAGATATGTCTGACCACGGAGACAAGACACCTAGTATTTACTTGAATCTCTTCAGAAGGTCGGTGGACAACTCGAGCGCCAGGGGCCCGACTATTAAAATCGTGAAAGAGACTTCTCTCATCCCGCCGGAAGTCGGCTTAACATCTATAGGGCTACCGGAGTTGGTTGGACTCAACACTAGCGTTCCACTACCGATACCTAACACTTCTGTTGTCCGTTACGCCAAAATTAGTACTCTAGTTAAAGCGCCTTAATAGCAAACAGTTCAGTTATGAATACTGCCGCTTCCGCCCGTATTAGATTCACACAGTACACAGCAAAATTATCTATCGTTATAATACCTAATTAATCTTTTGCTTACTTGTTTATGATCTAGGAGTACTATATTTACTTATAATAAACATAAGGTTTACTTCTAGAGCTTGAGGGTTTTTCATTCAACGTTACAGGTTCAATGGAAATGCCTTACCTACGAGTATACCTAGATATTTTTCTAGCAGGAACGAAAGATTGACAAAATTAAACATAATTGTTATCTGTAAGTTTTGTAGTGCTCGATAAATAAATACAGGGTGTTACCACAAAGTACCCAAATATAGAGGGTCTGTTTCATAGAAGGCTCAAATAGTTCGGAATATGTTACAATAGATGTCACTAGGAGCACGATTGACTAGTAATAGATTTAGTATTATTTGAAATCCAGATATTTACTACCTGTTAGTGCACAGTTTTAATTAATTTAGCATCATACATCGAAAATAGTCAAAACCACCCTTTCTAGAAGAGTAAATTAGTAAATAAAAAAATTAACTATTTTTGGAATAAATTGATTTCAGCGCCATCTATTATTGCACGTACATATTTTTATGCGTTTTTCTCGATACGCGTCAAACAGTACACTACTCGAGTCTTGACAGAAATAATCTATAGATGTCGCTAAACAAAATCTTGCATATATTGATTTTAAATGTTTAAGGAGGTCTAAAAAACCGAAAAACTAATAAATACATACAAAAAAAAAGTAAAAAGTCCCTAAATCGCTAATAATAACAAAAAATACATACATTACAAGTCATATGCTAGGATTTGAACCCGTAACATAACAACTGATAACAATAAATAGCTGAGAGCCTACCGCGAAACACGTACGAAGTGTTGCCTCTCTCTCGCACTCGTGAATTCCACTATAAGTGTGACAGGGAGGCAACACTTCTTTCGTTGTTCGCGGTAGGGCCTCTGATTAGGGTATATCCGAATTATATAACAGATACATTGCGGCGCGGCGTTGCCGTTTAGTTGTCAGCATTCTCTTTGCTTTACCGTAATCTGACGAGCTGGCAACAAACGAAACGAGAGCCATAGAAAATTGAAGGTAATCTGAGCATTGCATTCTGTTTCTATTCTACGCTTCAATACCAAACTCACATAGCGAAATAATAATTAAACTCTTACTAATGGCACTCTATCAATATCATTGGCAATAAATAAGCTCTACTCTGTCCAACATCCAACAAACTCTGTAAGAAAAAAAGGGCTAATACTAATTTTCTCTTATTGTGTCTACATTTTTTGAATTTGCCATTTGTGTCCATTCTAAGATCAAAGATGGCGGGAACTTTTTTTGCAATTTTCATCATTGTACTCGTTTCTGACTAATTCGCATACGTGGAATACGATTTTCGGGTCCATTCTAAGATTCAAGATGGCGGGAACTTTTATTTTGTAATTTTCATCATTATACTCGTTTCCGACTAATTCGCATACGTGGAATACGATTTTCGGGTCCATTCTAAGACTCAAGATGGCGGGAACTTTTATTTTGCAATTTTCATCATTATACTCATCATCATTCATCATCAGCCTATGTTAGTCCACTGCTGGACGTAGGCCTCTCCTATTAACTATGCGCATTAGGAGGTAAATACCCATAATCG
Source organism: Thaumatotibia leucotreta (assembly GCA_025490895.1). Taxonomy (NCBI): domain Eukaryota; kingdom Metazoa; phylum Arthropoda; class Insecta; order Lepidoptera; family Tortricidae; genus Thaumatotibia; species Thaumatotibia leucotreta. The sequence goes on along the minus strand of JALPQI010001397.1, from coordinate 108,597 downwards.
CCACGCTGGGCAAGCGGCCGTGTGGTGACGGCAGTAAGAATACATTTGTTACCACCCCAACTCCTCCTGCGGGTGTCGTAAGAGTCGACTAAGGGATTGAAGTGTCACTGACCATTCTACAAGATTGATGATGGGCAGCAGCGTCATCCTAGTGGACACATTACTGCGATCGCCAATCATTATACTCGTTTCCGACTAATTCGCATACGTGGAATACGATTTCCGGGTCCATTCTAAAATCCAAGATGGCGGGAACTTTTATTTTGCAATTTTCATCATTATACTCGTTTCCGACTAATTCGCATACGTGGAATACGATTTCCGGGTCCATTCTAAAATCCAAGATGGCGGGAACTTTTTTTTTGTAATTTTCATCATTATACTCGTTTCCGACTAATTCACATACGTGGAATATCATTTTTGGGTCCATTCTAAGATCCAAGATGGCGGGAACTTTTTTTTGTAATTTTCATCATTATACTCGTTTCCGACTAATTCGCATACGTAGAATACGATTTTCGGGTCCATTCTAAGATTCAAGATGGCGGGAACTTTTATTTTGTAATTTTCATCATTATACTCGTTTCCGACTAATTCGCATACGTGGAATACGATTTCCGGGTCCATTCTAAAATCCAAGATGGCGGGAACTTTTTTTTGCAATTTTCATCATTATACTCGTTTCCGACTAATTCGCATACGTGGAATACGATTTCCGGGTCCATTCTAAAATCCAAGATGGCGGGAACTTTTTTTTGCAATTTTCATCATTGTACTCGTTTCTGACTAATTCGCATACGTGGAATATCATTTTTGGGTCCATTCTAAGATCCAAGATGGCGGGAACTTTTTTTTGCAATTTTCATCATTGTACTCGTTTCTGACTAATTCGCATACGTGGAATATCATTTTTGGGTCCATTCTAAGATCCAAGATGGCGGGAACTTTTTTTTTGTAATTTTCATCATTATACTCGTTTCCGACTAATTCGCATACGTGGAATACGATTCCCGGGTCCATTCTAAAATCCAAGATGGCGGGAACTTTTTTTTGCAATTTTCATCATTATACTCGTTTCCGACTAATTCGCATACATGGAATACGATTCCCGGGTCCATTCTAAAATCCAAGATGGCGGGAACTTTTTTTTTGCAATTTTCATCATTATACTCGTTTCCGACTAATTCGCATACATGGAATACGATTTCCGGGTCTATTCTAAAATCCAAGATAGTGGGAACTTTTTTTTTGCAATTTTCATCATTATACTCGTTTCCGACTAATTCGCATAAGTGGAATACGATTTCCGAGTCCATTCTAAAATCCAAGATGGCGGGAACTTTTTTTGCAATTTTCATCTTTATACCTACTCGTTTCTGACTAATTCGCATACGTGGAATATCATTTTTGGGTCCATTCTAAGATCCAAGATGGCGGGAACTTTTTTTTGCAATTTTCGTCATTATACTCGTTTCCGACTAATTCGCATACGTGGAATCCGATCAAGATGGCGGGAACTTTTTTTTTGCAATTTTCATCATTATACTTTTTTCTGACTAATTCTCATACGTAGAATACGATTTTCAGGTCCATTCTAAGATCCAAGATGGCGGTAATTTTTTTTGTAATATTTGTCAATGTACTCGATTTCGACTAATTTATAAACGTGGAACCCTAATTTGGGGTTAATTTAATATCTAAGAGTTTTTATATTTAGCATGTTCTTATGCGTAGCGGAAATGCAGTACCTATAATGAAAAAAAAAAACTGCACAAAAGTTCAAAAAAGGTGCCGCCATTTTGTATCTTACAATTGATGTACTTTTGGGCAGTTTTTATCATTAAAGATACTCCATTTCCAATACATATACGTAAATAACCTTAGATCTTAAATTCGCCCTAAATTCGGGTTCTACGTTTGTAAATTAGTCGAAAACAAGTACAATGATAAAAATTACAAAAAAAAGTTCCCGCCATCTTGGATCTCAGAATGGACCCCAAAATCGTATGTGAATTAGTCAGAAACGAGTATAATGATGAAAATTGCAAGAAAAATGTTCCCGCCATCTTGGATTTCAGAATGGACCTGGAAATCGTATTGCAAGTATGCGAATTAGTCAGAAACGAGTATAATGATGAAATTTACAAAAAAGTAGCCGCCATCTTGGATCTTAGAATGGACCCGGAAATCGTATTACACGTATGCGAATTAGATACGAGTACAATGATGAAAATTGCAAAAAAAAGTTCCCGCCATCTTGGATTTTAGAATGGACTCGGGAATCGTATTCCACGTATGCGAATTAGTCGGAAACGAGTATAATGATGAAAATTGCAAAAAAAAAGTTCCCGCCATCTTGGATCTTAGAATGGAACCAAAAAAATTATTCCACGTATGCGAATTAGTCGGAAACGAGTATAATGATGAAAATTGCAAAAAAAAAGTTCCCGCCATCTTGGATTTTAGAATGGACCCGGAAATCGTATCCCACGTATGCGAATTAGTCAGAAACGAGTATAAAGATGAAAATTGCAAAAATAAGTTGCCGCCATCATGGATCTCATAATGGACCCGAAAATTGTATTCAACGTATGCGAATTAGTCAGAAAAACGAGTATAATGATGAAAATTGCAAAAAAAAGTACCTGCCATCTTAGATCTCAGAATGGACCCGAAAATCGTATTCCACGTATGCGAATTAGTCAGAAAAAAGTATAATGATGGAAATTACAAAAAAAAGTTCCCGCCATCTTGGATCTTAGAATGGACCCGAAAATCGTATTCCACGTACCTATGCGAATTAGTCAGAAACGAGTATAATGATGAAAATTGCAAAAATAAGTTGCTGCCATCTTGGATCTCATAATGGACCCGAAAATTGTATTCAACGTATGCGAATTAGTCAGAAACGAGTATAACCCAACTCTGTCAGGAATAACTAGGTACACTCTTCACGCTTCAAGTTCGTCTGTATACTCATTTTCACCCTGTATAATTATGTATGTAACACCCTGTATGTATGTATGTATCTATCGGATCTATGATCACTTTGTATAACTATAAAACGAAACGAAAGAGCTCGTGATTCTGAGTAGAAAAAAATGTAAAAAAGTCCATATATGGAAAATTTTAAAAAACGACAACAAAATAAAAACCCGCCCGTTTGCACCTTGTAAAACACTGTTTTTACAAAATCAAAGATTATGCGCAACAAAAAACAAAAAAATAAAAAAACAAAGTTTGAAAAAAAAAGAAACAAAATAACAATTTCAGCGCGTTTTGTTAGGATTTGAACCTGGTACCACTGCTTCACAGCCGAACGCATGAACCACAATACCAACCTCCCTATATAGTGATACGGCGAAATATGTTATGTGTTGCAAATGATCATGCGTTTCGTTCGTGGCAAGGTAGTGTATACTGTTTCAGAGCCATCTGTACAATGCCCACGAGCAACAAAGATCAACCGTGGCGCCGTCTAGTAGTAACAACATTTCTGGTGGATGCATTTTAATGTATGGTGCTGATATATCTACTTAAACTAAATAATCTCTGGTGTTACAAAAATGGTGATACAAGATAATAAAACATGAATCTATGAATTATTTTGAGCAACTTTTACTATGAGACACTTCCATAGAAATGGGCTAAGATAGGTTGACCAAAATGTATGAGCGCGTCGATTTTTTTTTTGATTTTTCATAATTGGTCCCATAGTAAAAGTTGTTCAAAATCATTAACAGATGTATGTTTTAATATCTTGTATCACCATTTTTGTAACACCCTGTATAATTAATAAGTAATGCACCGTAAATTAAATATAAATTACGAGAATGCAAATCGTATTCAGAATGCTACTTTATTTCTTATATCTCTTCTAATTAATACCCATCAAAAGAACAAAGACTAATAAAAAATACTCTAACGCCATAGGCAATAATTAATATGAAGTATAACATACCTATTTCAAAATAAAGGCTTAGATGGGTCCTGTATTTCTTAGTTACCAGATTTTACGAAGTTCGCATCTTTTTATGAGCATAGAGTACTTTTTATGAGAATACCTACTTACTCTAACTACATCACGGCTTTCTAAAGGTGCATTCAGACCAAAAGAGCATTCGCTATTCTATCCCCCTACTCTACGAAATTCGATCGTTACACGAAACGTGATTCGTTGATTTCGTACAAATCACGTTTCGTGATGCATGCACCTTTAAACTGCTATTAATCGCATTCCTCGAATAAAAATGCACCTGCCCATCTAAAAACATATTGTTAAACACGTACGTAGATATAATACTCCCAGGGGTTTTGAATTGAAGATTTTTGCGCCCGCCCCTAGAGAATGCATTATAATATGATATTGATGATAAGATTGATAAGATATTGAGTAATATGTAGATACATGAAAATATAATTTAAGTTCATTTATGCATTTTTAATTTGACGAAATGTATCTAAATCACCCAGGCCCTAGAATAGCAGCTTCAATATAAGGTCAAAAACTTTACATTTCGCTCAATCAATGTCACAAACTTAGAACAATGAAGTTGTCGGTAGATGCTAGAATTGTATACCTACATACATAATGATATCTATAGCAGGGATTGGTGTGAAATGGCGTATTAACTATACGGCGTGATTTAACTAATCACGTAAAACTGCGTACGTACCTACTTATTAATCTAAACTAAATATGTAGCCAATTAGGTAAGTGAGTGAAGATACTGCAAATAAGACGAGGTGTGCCAAGGAATATAGTTTAGACCATCAGGATTCCAATTATTCGTTTCTTAGTTTATTTTTTACGTAAGTTCAGTACCTACCTACCAATAGATACTATCTCAGTCGCAAGCAATATTTACCCTACATGAATTTATAAAATTGTCATTGAGGGTCAGTAGTTTGTAAATAGCATTTTTTATATTACTGCTTGTATAACACCAAAGAGAGACAGGAGTGCATCTCACTTCGAAGCTGGAGGTGGCAGATTCTAATCCTGGCAAGAACTTTTATTTGTGGATTTTATTCATTTTGTAAGTTCATTCTACATCTCATGATAATTATGGATATGGTTAATATACCTACATACTCGTATATGTATATATTTGCTATGTAGGATTTTTGTAGAACGAATCATATTTATTTTTAAGAAGAAGTTTATAATCTACTACTTATACAGGATGATTGGAAGACCGATGCAAAGTTTTAAGGTAAAGTAAGTATAAACCATTTAGAATCATTTAAGTCATTGTTGTTTTTGACGAAGTCTGACTATATGTTTTTAGTTGATTTTTTGGTGTTTTTTGGGCAAAATACCCAAAATGTGAAATTAACTGCTAATTTTAAACCAAATTAAGCGAAAAACGTACTATTTTTTATTTAATTTAATTAAAGTAACGTGTAAACAATCTAACAAAACCTAATAAAAGCTTCTGTTTCATAAAAGCTTTTTTTACAGAATTTTGAAGTTCGTGATCCAAAATTGAAAATGTTTAATACCATTTTTTACATCATAAAAAAAAAATACGCGCGATTTTTTTGTTCAAACCTTTTAGAAAACATATCTAATTATCGCTATTTCATTTGAGGTATCATTTACGCAGATATCTTCATCACCAGTTATTGAAATTAGGCTTCAGAACTAATTCGAGGGAGAAAATGAAGAACCTGCGCTGCGGTAGTAACGAACACCTACCTGGTGAGATATTTGGGAGGATGATAACTAAAATGAAAAAATATTAATTAGCATGTTTTCTAAAATGTTTGATTAAACAAATCACACTTCGTTTTTTTAAACGATATTAAAAATGGTATTTTTTATTTTCAATTCTTCAAAACACTGTAGGTACATAAAAACTTTTATGAAACAGAAGCTTTTATTATGTTTTGTTAGATTGTTTACACGATACTTTAATTAAATTAAATAAAAATAACACGTTTATCGCTCGCTTAACTTGGTCATAAATTTGCAGTAAATTTCAAATTTTGGATATTTTGGCCAAAAACACTAAAAATTAATTTAAAAAAAATAGTCAGACTATGTCAAAGAAAACAATGGCTTAAATGGTCTATACTTACTTCACCTCAAAGCTTGGCATCGGTCTTCCAATCAACCTGTATATGGATTATATAGATACTGAAATAGATTCCATTTAGGCACTAAAGAGGTCGAGCTGAGGAGGAGAGGAGCGAAGATCCACGGATGTACCTTCGTCGTGACCAACTCCATTACATATAATCTGTCATCATACTGTCGGCCGCGGCAGGTTAAAATATAATTCGGAACAAACGAGTCACTTTCAACCCTTGTATTACCAACCTGCTACTTAAATGGAAGGAATTACAGATATTTTAGATTGATACGACTTCGGGACACTCTGTATTATAATTAAAGAGTATTTAAAGGCCGTGGGAGGATAAGGGAGTATCGTTTGCCTTTATGATGAGTCATTAATAAGTGTTATACTAAAATTCAGCATCCGTCACTTCTTATTTTTAGAGACAAAAATTAGAATAAGAAAAACATTTTTTTAATAAATAATTTTCTTTTCAAACGACTTGAAACAAAGGAACCTAACCAAACTTTCGACTAGGGGTGAACCGATTTTGATGATTCTTTTTTTATTTGAAAGCTTATGCACACCGGTTGGTCCCATTTTAATTTGGTCCAGTTCTGACAATGGCGTCCATGAAAACAATATAAGTCTTAAATTTGCATCAACTTTGTGCACGAGTTGCACGACAAATGGACGAATACTCGTAACTCGATAGCACGTCAGCCGATTTCGATAATGTTTTTTTTAACCGACTACAGAATAAACCGAGATGGTCCTTTTGGTACCAAGTCGGGTTTTGGAGATGGGATCTTGGAGAAATAAGTTGAACTCGGTTGTTTTAAATTTTTTAATTTGGTGCTTATAATGGAACTAATTACGGATAGTACTTATACTTATAGATAGGTACATATAATTAGTGATATATTTAATTCAAGCTTCTAACAATGGTCCCTCATAAAATAATAAGACTAAACTCTCCTAATTATGAGTTAAATGACACTGAATTATCCAAATTAAGGATCAATGAACTAAACTAAATTGGGAGATTTCTTTTTGCAATTTTTTGGTTGTCTTCATAGTAAAATTTGCTCAACCATCCCTTGTACCCTGTTCACTCCTTCTACACTACCCAAAAATCACCTGAATAATTTATCCTAGATACGATAGACCCCTTTGATACGTACGTACGCATTTTTTATATATGCATGTTGGTCGAATTGTGAAGTCGAATGATCGTGAAGTGATTTTCAAACATTTTTTCACATAGGTATCTAAAGGGATGTATATAACCCCGTGATGGCCCAAGTCAATATTGTCGGAGATAATCGATTCAGAATAAATCTCTAACTTTTGATCCGTGTGTCCCAAAAGTATGAAAAAATCATGAATAGTGGGCTTATACCAGGCCCAGCGCTTTTAGATTAACTACGGAACCCTACACTGAGTATGGCCCGATATGCTCTTGGCCGGTTTTTTTATACGATTATGGAGTCTAAAGGTGCGTTCAAACCAAAAGAGCATTCGCTATTCTAACCCCCCACTCTACGAAATTCGATCGTTACACGAAACGTCATTGGTTGATTTCGTAGAACGGGCGATAGAACAGCGAATGCTCTTTTGGTTTGAGCGCACCTTTATCCGGTTTAAATGGACAAATTGCTTGTCGTTCCTTTAAAATATAACGATTCATATAAAACAGTTTTTCTTATTTATTTATTTTCTTATAGAATACGAAGATGCGGATACTGATTATTGTATAAAACTTACTAATGACGTAACACATTATTAGAAGAAAATAGCCCGCAAAATTGTTAACCACTCACATGCTTTGAAATTTTGGTTGAGCTTTATTCCTATGTAAAATAAGAGTGACAGCTGGTAACCAGAGTTACCAAAAGCAATTGAGTGGAGGCACAAAGGTTTTCCCTCCTGCCACGGCCTTTGATTAACCTATTTTCACAGCTTTAGGAATGTAGTCATAAGTATTAATTAAAAATTGTGATCAAGTCATTTCCTGTATTAGAACATTCCTGAGGAGTGGGAAAATAAAAACACGTTTTATGGTTTGTAGGGAAGAGTGGGTAGGATTCGTACAGAGGGAGCATTCGTACAGTGGTCATATCTCCGCTATCCGACAGGCGAAAATGTTCATATTTTTATGTATAACGTCCACTAATATGCATAACTCACCATCGATAAGGGTTGGATATGGCAGCTAGTTTCTTCAAAAAAATTAAAACGTGGATTTGACACCTCAAAAGTAATTTTAAGAGTAATTTTTAAAGGCATTTATTTCAGAAAGCTTTGCTCAGTTACAAACGTAATTAAATATACTTCATAAGCTAATCTTTGAACTACGTATGAAATGGTTTATTTTATGATTAGGATACCGGTTATTTTTAGTTTTAACCTTTTAATTTTTGGTTAGGGTACTTTCGTACAGCCAAGAATGTATCAGAATCCTTACTGTACGAATGTAACCCAATATTTTTGTTTAGTGAGAATATTGTTATTCCTAAATGAAGTCGTCGATATATGAAAAAAATATTTGTAAATAAATACAGACAGTTCAGAACAAAACGAATACTGTGGTAAAAAATACTATGTACGAAGGCACCCCACGCATGGGGCGCTTTCGTACAATTTTAATTTTTCGGGAAAAACTTTCTATTCTTACTTTGTATCAGCTCAAAGCCGAACTATTATTAAAGCCAGATAATATAGCCACCAAGCATCATTTCAAAATTGCAAGTACATTTTTTCTACGAGGCATAGAGATAAAAGTGTACGGATCTCCCCACTTTCCCCTAAGGGTCAATTATTTTAGTCTTTGATGACCCTAAACTGACTGCTGCAATTTCCAAAACAACTGTATTGCAAAAATAAATATAGGGTTTACATAAAATTATCTACATTTTGCCTCGATGTCTTAGGTGATCTGCATATTCTACCTAATTACTTACTTGTCAAAATATTTAGTAGTTTTAAAATAACTTAAGCGGTAAAAAATAAGCGGTGGTGGCTCAGTGGTTTAGACGTTTGACTTTCAATCCGGAGGTCGTGGGTTCAAATCCTGGCTCGCACCAATGAGTTTTTCCGAAACTTATGTACGGAATGTCAGATGATATTTACCATTATTTTTCGGTAAAGGAAAACATCGTGAGGAAACCTGCATACATCCGCGAAGAAATTCAAAGGTGTATGTGAAGTTCCCAACCCGCTTAGGGCCAGCGTGGGGACTATAGCCCAATCCCTCTCATATACAGCGTGTGTATTTGATACGGGCGAATATTTTAGTGGCGAATACTATCGGACCTAGGGAACCTATTTACATAAATTTATTTTAGAAATTAAGGTATTTTTTTTCATACAAAATAATTGAGCCCGCAATGTATTGCATCCACTGGTAGCCACATTAGGCACTGGTCTCACCGCGAGCTACTAAGCTATGAACTATGAGCTATAAACACAAACAAAAGATACGCACTCCCGTGTAAATAAAAGAGACACGGCGATACTCGCCCAGCTATCAGCTATCACCGCCGGGCGAGTATCGCCGTGTCTCTTTTATTTACACGGGAGTGCGTATCTTTTGTTCGTGTTTATAGCCGATAGTTCATAGCCGAGTAGCTCGCGGTGAGACCAGTGCCATACTTAAAGTAGACATAAGTATCTAAACGTCATACGAGTCTCATGTCAGTTGGCCGGCATACATTGCTGCTGGGTTGCACTTTAGAAAAATCATTACACCTAATCAACAACAAAATTTAACGAAATGGTTATCTTATACGACTCGTAGGATCAGATATTATAGCTGGATTAATTATTCGCCCGTATCAAATACCCACGCTGTATGAGAGAAGGCCTGTGCCCAGCAGTGGGACATTATACAGGCTAAAATTTAATATAATAAAAAATATATATTAAAATAATTTATAAGTTGAAATAAATAAATAATGCACATGCGAATATTTCTCTAGAGCGCATGTGCAAAACTCAACAGACCGCATGGAAATTGGGAGAAGATACTACGTATGTCTACTCTTTAAAATATGTTATCTAATATACAAGTAGGTTCGTTAAAAACATACTGTATAGTGATTTAAATTTAAACAACAAAGATGTAGTGAGAATGTCATTTTTAAAGAGTAGGCGACACGGGGCGCATGCGTGCTCTTTAATGATTTGTCGCACCCCAGCGAATTAACTCCGAGCCTCGGCAACACGTGCGAGGTAACTGACGAAGCAGTGCTCAACTACAAGTATGACTAAAATTAGACTAGATTGGTAGTGGTCCGTATATAACTCTATATGGGTTGCTTATGTGTAAAACAAAATTGAATGAAGTCAACCACGATTTTATAAACATGAGCTCTCCGAAACTCAGTGAAAGATGTCCGAGCAGTATGAGCAATGGCAAGAAACTTTTGAGCAATGATTCTAAGGAGGATTCCTTGGATAATTCGGTAAGTATATATAGATCTAGATTCCATTTGTACCGAGTTTATTAGTAATCCATAAGAAGTGTATGTGATATCCGACTGGAAGACATCTGTTCAACCATGAAATAGTATAATGACACGGCCGAGTCGGCTAAGATTTCGTTGGAATTATGAATTAAATACAATAACAAGATATCCAAAATTTATCAACGAAATCACAATTTGGTATTCTTTGTCTCAAATTAACCTTATATTGGCCTTCTTCGGTACTTATAAATGTTCCTTTGCTTTGTGTTTGGGTGGTCACTGAGCTGTAGTTCGACTCGTGTGTAAGACTTGATTAAGTCTACTCAGTTCCGTACTTGGCTTAAATATCTATTGCAATTGTTGTATGCTATGCTGAGCAAATCGAAACAAATAGTTGGTATATCTTAATAGAATAATAGCTTAGTTATAGTTATTTAAATATTCTCTAAAATTTTAAACCTCACGAGTCGTGCATTCTATTTTGAGCATGACGTGCATTCATAACAGCTATTGAAACCTTTTTAACAGTTAAATTTAACGAATTCAGTAATTTTAATACAGGGAGATTGGTACTCCGATGTAAAGCTTTAAGGTGAAGTAAGTATAGACCATTTAGAACTATTTAAGCACATGGTTCACAATTTTCTCCCTAAAATTAGTTTTTAAGTCCTAAATTCAATACCTGGTGAGTTATCTGCGTTGATGATATCTCAAATGAAAAAACGATAATAGGCATGTTTTCAAAAAGGTTTGTACAAAAAAATCACGCGTCTTTTTTTAATGATGTTTAAAATGGTATTTTAACATTTTTCATTTTGGATCATGAACTTCAAAATTCTGTAAAAAAAAACTTTTATAAAACAGAAGCTTTTATTATGTTTTGTTAGATTGTTTACACGGCACTTTAATTAAATTAAATAAAACATAGTAGGTTTATTGCTTAACTTAGTCAAAAATTAGCAGTTAATTTTAAATTTTGGATATTTTTGCCAAAAACACTAAAAAATTAATAAGAAAAAAATTCAGACTTCGTCAAACACAACAATGGCTTAAATAGTTCTAAATGGTCTATACTTACTTCACCTTAAAGCTTTGCATCGGACTACCTATCACCCTGTATATTATACATTAACCACGAGCATTTGTTTTTGGATCCGTTGTTATTACATTGCTTACATCTTAAATACTAGAGCTACATAATATATGTCTATCGACAAGTTATAATAATTTGATAACTTCCCTTGCATCAACTTAATCAAATTATGTAATTTATTTTAGATTAGAGAGTCAATTAAATCAGAGAGACCTGCAGGCGGTGGCGGTGGGGCCGGAGGAGCGGCCAAGAGCGAGGAGGATTGGCGGCGCAGAACCATCATCGTAGAGAAAAAAAATGGCAGCTATGGGTTCACCCTTCAAAGCTACGGTATCCACTACAAAAAGGTAACCTGCTTTTGCCAATATATCACTACTTTTGACTAAGTAAGTGAGGTAGTAAAGTAACAAATGGATACCAATATGATTCACTTACTATTAGCTGGTGCCCGCAACCTAGATCACAAAATATTTTAATAAATTGTAGCCTGATTATGTACAATTCAGTCAGTAATTTTATGTGAAAGAGCACCTGACAAATATTCATACTTACAAACTTTCACGCTTATAATATTAAGTAGTAGGATTTATTATAATTAAGTATATGGCGTTAGAGGTGCGAGCGCGAATTGCTGTTTATATTATGTATTAGAGTTAAGCTCTGCGAGCCGCTATGCATTCCAGTTTAGAATGTATTTTTGTATTTAATTTCAGGAACAAGAAATAGAGGTAATAACATATGTAGATCACGTTGAGGCGGAAGGGCCAGCGGCGGCGTCGGGCATGCGCGAGGGCGACGTGATCCTGTCTATAAACGGCAGCGACGTGGAGCGCGCCGACCACGCCGCCATCGTCGAGGCCATCAACGCCTGCGACTCCCGCATGCGCATGGTCGTCATATTCGAGGACTGCGTCCGCAAGGTCGAACTCCACCTCAAATACCTCAACATACAACGAGCCATACAATCTAAAATGCGTGAACTCGATCAATTAGTGGTCCGCGAGCGCCAGCTCTATGACACTAATTGGAAAACACACAGTTTACCTTCTCAAAAGAAAAAGTCGTCCCCTACTGACATTTCCTCCGACAACGAAGAGAATAACCCGACCGACAATATTAACGGCACTTACTGCCGACCAACGCTTTCCAGTGAAAATGTAACGGCCGCTAAACCCCCGCAGCCGAGTGTGTTCATGTACCAGTACCTGGACACTCGATATGGCGCATGCATTATACAGCCTAATATCAGGACAGGTAGCTTCGTCATCACTGTTGGCTCCCCAAGAAACAGACGGGAGTGCCATCATTATGTTGTAAAAACTCCAAACGAATGCAATAGAGCTTCCGAGAACCACAATAATGAATATAAATCAGCTAGTGGGAAACATTCGAAATCACATCGGAATAGCCATAGTCACAGTTGCACTCCGTGTATGCCTGCTTATAACAATCAAGACGCGAATAGCCTAGAAGCTTATGATTTAGCTAGTCCTTGCTGTGATCCGCATTGTGTGCCTAATTCGAGAAAGAAAATTAGGCGAAAGAAAGAATGCTCAAAAGAACATAAACGCAAAGAAAAATACCAGCAAATTGATAAATCGACCCAAAAGCCAGACGGTTTTACAAACTCGCGTACAAAAAAAGTTTGTTCATCCGGACAGTGTTCGAGCCGTTACCGATACTTGACCACAGAGTCTACGCAGACTAGTCAATGTAGTCTGCAGTCATACGCTACAAGCAACGCGACTGCTCCATGTGACAATTCAGTATCAAGTTATAGTACTTCTTTGAGCAGTGACACACTTTTTTGGGACAATGACCGTTCTGAAGCAAAATCCTCACCAAAGATACAATATCAAAGTTCTCACCAACATGTTAAACCGAAATCGTGGGATAACCTCACTACGAAAGCCTTCGGCGGCTACGGTTTTGGATACGGCTACTTAGACACGACTGCGAAACATGCCAATAGATCCAAGAGCCACGGCCGAAGTCACAGCGGACGTAGTACACAAAGCCATCACGAGTACCAGCATCAATCACAAGAAAAACACACCCATAGGCAGTGTTCGACGTCTCATCACTACCAGTCTTATGGTAGGAATCATAATCACTGCGCGCCGACAAAATCTACAGAGAGTCTTATCGTAGTGCCAAAATATCAGCTTGAAACCAGCGGTTCAGAGAGTCGCTTGGCGTGTGACTGCGGTGAATCCATCGAATACTACCGCAAAGTCAATGCTACGAAGAATTCTGGAGACAGCCATACTGGATACTATTCTCAACATTTTATATATCCTACTCATTCTTATAAAAAAAAAGACACCAATGTTAGCTCTGAAATTACAAGGCTTTAAATAAATTTAGATCTCTCGAGGCTTTAGTAAAATTATATTTCTAGTTATTGATTAGAATAAGTACCTAGATATTGGGAATAGACGTTTTGTACTTTGTTAAATACAAGTTAATGATTGAAAGATTTGCTTCTAGCGCTTTTAGAGTTTGGGACGATATTTGTGCATTCTACTTAGGTACTACTTACTTATACACTGGTAAGCAAAACTATGTAGTACCGAGTGTAAAATTTTAACTGCTTTGAACTTGTTTACAGTTTTATTAAAATTTTAATTCAACTTTCTGTTTTATTTAGATATCTGTTATAATTTAAATTCTATTATTGATAAGAGTATCCCTACAAATAAAAGCTATGTAGGCAACATAAATCATTAAAATAGAATTAAAACTGAAGTAAATTATAAGTTATAACAATAAAATATAACTAACTATAACTAAAGTAACCAGCGGCATGGTGCCAAGGGTGCTGGCAGCATCTTCCTCGCTGTATCGCGATACTGATGCGTTGAGCAAGGTAGATACCAGCACGGCGATCACCAGTTGGGTCGACAAGCCGCTTGGATAACTATTTAAAAAACTTATGGGCTGGTACCTATTTAGTTCGCAGTTAGTATTAGTACTTACGCGCGAGCTAGGAATTGCATTTGTAGGCTAAGAGAAGAGATGAACTAATAACCTAGGTACATAATGTTGTTACCGAGATAAATAACAAATAGACTGTCTGTGTAGCTTAATTGGTAGTGACCCTGCCTACGAAGCTGGAGGTTCCGGGTTCTAATCCCGGCGAGGGCATTATTTGTATATTTATTTATCACAAATATCTGTTCCTTGGTCATGGCGTCTATTTAAGCTATACAGGGTGGAAAAAGATTTTGGGTCAGTGAGGGCAGCTATCAGATCCCGTGTAGCTACGTGAAAATGGTCTTAGAAGACCTTCCCGCGATTTTCAATTAAAGAAGATTAGCGTTTTCAGATTTTGGAAAAGTATACAGGGTGCGAGGAAATAGTAATTTTTGAGAAAGTTTTTTTTTGATGCCAATCGATCCTGTTTCTGTTCAGGATCAAAAGCTTGTATGGGACCAAAAAAAATTTTTCGGCTAGAAAAGCCGCAAATCGGGATTTAAAATTCCCATACAAATTGTATGAAAATTAAAATTATTTTTCACGCTTAATTTTTTTATGCCAATCGATTCCATTCTTATCCAGTACCAATAGTTTCCCAGAGGTCAAGTTACGGCAACGTAAAAAAAAACAAAAATAAAAAATAAACTGTTTTCATACATTTACTATGGGAAAAAAGTGAAAATTAATTACATTATCTGTGACGTTAATTAATGTTCCTAATGATTTCATACAGTATTATTATTATCATTTAGCATAGGACAACTAATTATCGTGACAGATAAAGTAATTAAGGTTTCACTATTTTTTCCATAGTAAAAGTATGAAAACGGTTTTCTTGAAATTTTGGATTTTTTGTACATTGCCATAAGTTGACCCGTAGGAAACTATTGGTACTGGGTAGGAATGGAATAAAAAAATAAGGGTGAAAAATAATTTTTAATTTTCATACAATTTGTATGAGAATTTAAAATCTCGATTTCTGGCTTTTCTAGCCGAAATTTTTTTTTGGTCCCATACAAGCTTTTGATCCTGAACAGAAACAGGATCGATTGGCATCAAAAAAAAGTTTCTCAAAAATGACCATTTCCTCGCACCCTGTATACTTTTTCCAAAATCTGAAAACGGTAATCTTCTTTAATTGAAAATCACGGGAAGGTCTTCTAAGACCATTTTCGTGTAGCTACACGGGATCTGGTAGCTGCCCTCACTGACCCAAAATCTTTTTCCACCCTGTATATATTGTCGCTTGGTATCCACACCACAAGCCTTAATTGAGCTTACCGTGGGACTACTTAGGTCGATTTGTGTAATATGTCCCAAGATATTTATTTATTTACTTAGACTAACCCACTCAATTCATTAATGTCTCCTAACTTAGCAAGCCACTAAGTATTGTTTGTCCCTTTCAGTCTTATAGACATATTGATTTGTGTCCTGTGTGCTGGCTGGGCTACAACTGCTATGGCTGGTACTGTAGACCAGCCAACAGACAGATTTGCTTGAAATCTCAACTCACATACTTATTAATTATTTAGCTCATTTCTGAGCCGGCGACATTATACGCCCTTACATTAACTTCACATCATCAATCACTTACCTCAGTTCCTATCACATCCTATCATTCCTTGAACATCTAATAAACAGAAGATAAAATTAGATGCACGAAAAATGCTTACATCAGTTTTTTCGATATTAATGGACAAAATACCATAAAATTGAAGTTATACATTTAAGTAGTTTTTATCTTGCATGAATCCTTGTTAATATCGAGATTAAGAGACGTGAACGGTTATGAAAATAATAATATTATTATTATTTATTTAATATAACATTTAACTTTGTCCAGATTTCATTCCGCATACATTATACAAAAAAACCGGCCAAGTGCGAGTCGGACTCGCGCGCAAAGGGTTCCGTACCATTATCAATTTATTATTAAAAAAATACAGTTAAATCAACCTATCTCAAAAACTATAGGAGATAATTTTATCAAACCAAAAATCGTTGATAGAGTTTATTAATGTGCATAACATATATTTTTTTCAGAATTTTATATCGCGTAGTTTAAAAAATAGAGAGGGGGGGACACATTTTTCAGACTTTGAGACCTAATATCTCGAAAACAATTTGCTTAAATAAAAATGTGATGTATAAACCTTCATATCATTTTCAAAGACCTTTCTATTAATACCCCACACGCTTATGTACAACTAAAAAAAAAATTCTATCCCTCAGTTACATGTATGGAGGGCCCCCACCCCAATGGTTTTTTTTACAATTTAGTATCACATTCCTGTAGCAGTTCATACAACACATATCCTTACCAAATTTCGTTACTGTAGCATTTATAGTTTCCGAGTAAATTGGCTGTGACAGACGGACAGACGGACAGACGGACATGACGAATCTATAAGGGTTCCGTTTTTGCCATTTTGGCTACGGAACCCTAAAAACGATCAACTTTTTTTAAGGTTACGTCTCCTTTTGATATTATGGTATGGAAGTATAGTAATTTACAAATGCTAGTGTACAACATACAACTATAATACACTATTATGTACAGTGTACATAATAGTGTATTTATGGTTGTATGAAACTAGATGAAGTCGAGATTCGAGATAACATCACAGATATATTTTAATGCCTAATTATGTACTTACAGTTGGTGAACCAACTTTTATTAGACTAGAACCTAAAGACGAGACGTTCGGTTATTTAAAAAAATTCTAGCTACTTTTTTTAAATTATAGCCTAATAAGAGTCGGCTCCAATCGTTCGGATTCTTACTGCCATGCGATTTTTTTACAAAATCGTTGTCGTGTTTTTTAACGGTTATCAGAACAGAGTCTCTTATAAATTAATTACAAGACGCCTAATTTCACATGCGCTTAATAGTATCTAAAACCATTCGCTATCGCCGAAATTGGGTGGGTGAACTTATATCTGGAGTAGGTTCATCTTGGGTTGCGGGTCGCGAGCATGGGTCAAACGCCGGACAGTGCGCTCGCGCCGGGTTTCGGCAGAGCGTCGTCGCGCCCCATCTCGTCGGCATGCGTCCTGCGCACGCACCCAGCACGTCGCGGCCTGCGCCAGCGCTGCCGGCCGCCGCCCACACTGCTCTGCTTGTTTTTGCCACCATCGGCACTCTGAGAGCCGCCAGATTACCACTCGAAACTCAGCAAGTATGAATATTTATTCACCAGTATATTTTTTATTGAGGAAACCGACAACTGACCTAGTTTTTTTTTTTCAAATAGTTACACGAATAACTGACTTTTTATTTGAATATGAAACTATTCGATTTAGATCTAAGAGTATGCCGAACTTAATATTAACATGTCCAGATATGTATATTGCCCATTTTAAATTATGAATATAGGAATATCTCAACCATACCTACTCAAAATTAACTAAATATGAAAACAGAAGCCGTCCTTATTTACAAAAGAACGCCATCCTTAGGTATAATTGGTAAGGTGTCTATATTTTTTAGCCAAAAATCGTGTGTCAAGAGCGTGTGACCCAAACATGTTGGAGTTGGCCGCTTGCAGCTGTAGACGTTCAGCTCGCCGGGAGGAAACTACACCGGTCACCACCGCAATATTCGTGCGGCATAAGCTACTCCAAAACGTCTCTTGATCACGAGGAAATATTAGTAAGTTGCACTTTTGATATTTACCTTGGGTTCGAACACATTACTGCTATGCGAAGTATGAAGCTGTTGTATTACTGGAGATTAATTAATTTAATCAATATCGAGATGTACAGTCGACGTCAAAGATACCTATCATTACAGTTTAGGTGCCAAAAATATATTTACACGACTTTATTGCCTTGAGATTAAGGTCGTGTAAATATATTTTTGGCACCTTAAACTGTACAATTTTTTTTCTTTGTTGTGAAATATATGCATAGAAATCCGCGATTTGGATATCTAACAAACTTCCCCTTCATGTCCCATAACTTTGGGACGCCCTGTATACTCAAAATGTATTAAATTAAGAAATAAAACAAAAATAATGCAAATAAACCAATTTATCTTCAATGTTCCGCATTCACTCACATGTCTCTTATACAAAGATCTAAATCCATAATTCAAATAATTTATATGTTTATTAACACTATTAGTAACAATATGTGCAAATACCTAACATATATTTCTTAAAAAATATTACCGTTCTAACAATAAGCAACTGCCAAAATCGAATGCTAATAAGATCAACTTACATAATCTCGGACTAAACCCCTAACAAGTGGTTACCGGTAACAATAGAAGTGACAAAGATGCATCCAAATCAACCAGTACCTAAACCTCGTGTCTGTTGGCTAAAAGTGGTGCAAGTAGGGTAAATCGTCATTTATCTACTGACATATTTCAATAACTGGTAACCTTTATACGTCTGTTTACCAATCTTGAATTAAATGTAAATAAATACATATCATGGGACAATCTTATACAAATCGACCTAATCCCACGGTAAGCTCAATTTTTAGGCTTGTGTTGTGGTTACTAAGCGTCGACATATGTGATAGATAGACACTCAAATACATAGAACACGTTAATAAACAAGAAATAAATATTTGTGATAAACCTACGAATAAATTTCCTCGCCGGAATTCCGACCCGGACCTCCAGTTTCGTAAGCAGAGTCACTACCGACTAGGTTACGGAGGCAAACTGGGAATTATATTGATTTAAACTTTCACCATTATCACTCATATTTTAAAGACAAACGGGTCTCGCGTAAACTTACGTTTAATATATTAATGTAATTATATCCTTAAAAGGATACGCGAGAGAGATAGTTTACGCGATTAAGACCCGTTTGTCGTTATATAATAAACTGGGAATTATTTTTAATTTGCTTGATTCATTATTCATCGGACAACTATAACGGCGGAAGATCTCAAGCCTCAAGTCGTCGCATACATATATATTTTTGTATATTAGCGCGTACCTTTGTGGGTACCAGGCTACGACATATATTTAAGTATATATTTAAGGAATAATAGAGGGGAATTAATATTGTTCACTTTAAATTTATGACAGAGAGAAAATAAAAACTTTATCATATGACAAAAATACCGTTCAATTTTAAAAACAAAACATAGGTACCTAATTAATCCGACTTATAGAAACTTAAAAGTAAATTTTGATTAGCCGGTCAAATATATCGAGAAGATCACATGAAGAACCTTACCGAACCCAGGACCTACAATTTTACAGGCAGGGTCACTACCAACTACGGAGTCAGTGCGCAATCTGATGCCTTAAACGTACCTTACTTTGCCAGCGACTTAAAGAATAAACATATCTACTTACAGCAATTATTACCTGAAAGTAGTTTTAAGTTCATAACTCAAATACTTAATATTCAAAACTTACTTAATATATAATATATATCTTGGGACATCTTACACAAATCAACCTAGTCCCACGGTAAGCTCAATTAAGGCTTGTGGTGTGGGTACCAGGCGACGATATATATAATAGATAGATACGTATAGATACTTAGATACATACACAGCCACGACCAAGGGACAAACATTTGTGAATGAGTTCATTAAGTAAGTTTTGAATATTCAGTATTAAGTTCATGAAATCATCACATTATAAAAGGGAACTGTTTCGCGGATGTATCAGCATGTTATACGATAAAGTAACTTGGAAGTGGCTATCTTCGCAAGTGACCTGAATTTAGAGATGGACGTAGTTACCTACATTTACATTTAGGGGCGTTATCACGACTAAAACCAGATAATACTTGTGGCACTTGTATTATTTTCGTAAGTTCAGTAGGTAAACTATTTAACCCACTTCCAAAATGTGCTTACTCACTCTATGTTGCTTCCAAAAAACGACTTTACAAAAGCATGCATAATGTTTTACTTTTACTCCTTGGTACAATTTAAAGTTAAGTAAGAAATTGTTTCATATTCGTACGTGATTACTGAAATGATAATCCGCAGACACAATGGGGTATTTTTATTTTTTATGTTATGTTTATGACACGTCTGCCGGATGCCTAATGAGTTGTGGGGTAAAATCACCACAGAGTAGGAGCCCAAAAACTCGAATCGACCATCTGGTAGGCCACGCCGGCGATGGCGGGATGAACTGGACTCCTTCTTGAAGGAATGGCCAAACACAGCGCTTGACCGGGATCAGTAGATAGAATGGGGGGAGGCCTTTGCCCAGCAGTGGGACACGACAGACTCCATAGATGTTACCTATAAATATTTAACACTTAATATTTCGGATCCCTATGATTAAAGTAAAATTTGTAAAATGGTTGTTTTATGGAACCGTAAATAATGAGAGGAATTGAAACAATCTAGTGTTTAAGGCACAATTACCTACTAGTATTACTAGTATGCACATGTGGCATAGAGTACATTTATCTAAACACATATCACAAGTAGGTACTCTAAACTGGGTTTAACAGCCATAGGGAAATGACCTGCATTGCTACATATTCTACTTGTATAGGTAGTACATCTCTGTACCTAAGCTAACAAGTATTTGGCTCTGGATTTTACAGGCAATACGTTTTCCGAGTGACTACAAGTTTTCACATAAGTACAGTTTTTATAACACAGATTCTTTTGTAACAGTAATAACTAACCAACAAAATGACGGCAATTCTATCCTCCTTCAAGACGCATGTTATCAACCGACTTAAAAAAGTACGTTTTCAATCGCAGACAGACAAAATGTAATGCCTATTGTCATTACTCAAGATCAAACGTTATGAGGATTACAAAGGATAAGAACAAAAAATAATACCGAAATGACGTTTCGTGTTAATGATAATTGTTGAATGAATGTCTATGCATATACCGCAATAGAGTCCAACCTGAATTTTGATAACTGTTCCCTTAAACTCATAACTGGTCCCTTAAACTCATAACTGTTCCCTTAAACTCATAACTGTTCCCTTCAACTCATAACTGTTCCCTTAAACTCATAACTATTCTTGCAATATATCTGTCAATATGTTTATGGCAAACAACCACACGGCCCGTCCGATGATAAGTGGTAACCGTAGCCTATGGACGCCTGCAGTGGAAAAAACAGCAATTAACAAATATTGAACATGTCACAGTGGGGAAATAGGAGCCTGTATATGTTTTAAATATGTTTGAGACAATTTTATACCCGGTAATAATAATATGTTACTTGTCAAAAGAAGGTTATTTCAGCCCTAGGCCTGTAAAGTAGTTTCATAACATACCATTAGATACATATCGTATAAGTCCCATTACAGAGTTATGTTATCGAACCAGCTACATGATACTTCCGGATCCAATTTGACCTACGTATAGTATAATGTCAACATTTTATTGCTAGTCTGAGATACCATTTTAACGTTGTCTGTGGGTGTTCCACATTTACACCTTTAACATTAATTCTTACTTAGATTATTTTTATTTAACTGACGTAGAAAAAATATTCTATGAAAAATGTGAACGCACAATATATATTGAGGGTACTGAAATCCTGAACGTAATGGATGAATTCACAGTCGCATTCAATCCACTAGGAGAATATCAAAAAACATACAGTGTCTTTAGCCATTGAACAAAGCCGATTTGCACGTATGGGCCGATTAGAAAAAGCTTACTTGTACATAATTAAAGGCCTTTCATCTAAACAAAATGTTGTTGTTATATTTTGTATATACAGGGTGTGGCCTGTAACAGGAGCAATAAATCAAATGGAAGACTCCTCTGACTGCCTCTAGTTATTCGCAAAAGGTCCCAGTGTTTTAAAGTTATCCATTAAGGAGAAACAGTATGTTAAAGTTACGACCTATGAGTGATGTATCTAGGTATCACAACATTGTACCTTATTAATGATTAAACATATTGGTAGTTCAGTGGACATAAAACTAAATGAGCTAAAAAGTTTTTTTGAATTCAAGGTTTTTTAACTGATTTAGCAAAAAAAAAATCTTTTTTTGTATTACACCGATTTAACTTTTTTGGTATAAGTCGACTACAGTAAAACTACATAAAAAAAAGGAAAAAAAATTTTTTTTTTGCAAAAAAAATGTTTTTTTAGAAGTTTTAACTATTAAATTATGACTATTTATTGGGTTATTAGTGTACCGTTTCATTTTTAGGGTTCCGTAGCCAAAATGGCAAAAACGGAACCCTTATAGATTCGTCATGTCCGTCTGTCCGTCTGTCCGTCTGTCACAGCCGATTTACTCGGAAACTATAAATGCTACAGTAACGAAATTTGGTAAGGACATGTGTTATATGAACCGCTACAGGATTATGATACTAAATTGTAAAAAAAACCATTGGGGTGGGGGCCCTCCATACATGTAACTGAGGGATAGAAATATTTTTTTTGTTGTATATAAGCGTGTGGGGTATTAATAGAAAGGTCTTTGAAAATGATATGAAGGTTTATAAATCTCATGTTTATTTAAGCAAATCGTTTTCGAGATATCAGCTCTCAAAGTCTGAAAAATGTGTCCCCCCCCCTCTATTTTTTAAACTACGCGATATAAAATTCTAAAAAAAATATATGTTATGCACTTTAATAAACTCTATCAACGATTTTTGGTTTGATTAAATTATCTTCTATAGTTTTTGAGGTAGGTTGATTTGACTGTATTTTTTTATAATAAATCGATAATGGTACGGAACCCTTCGCGCGCGAGTCGCGAGTCCGACTCGCACTTGGCCGGTTTTTTGCTCCTATTACAGGCCACACCCTGTATATGTGGGTGGGAGTAAACGTATATATATATATTATATTCACGGGAGTAAATGCATTAGCTCTAATGCATTTACTCCCACCGATATTTTTTCTTTTTAAATTGCTCTTCGGGCGTATTCACGAAGCATGGAGTTTTTGATAGAAACAATTACCGTTTAGTTTTATCTTAGAGGCACTGTAACAAAGGCAATGATGTTAGAGACGTTAGAGTAGTATTTAAAAGATAATGGTCTCTTTGCCAAGGTTGGCCTTATTGCCTTGACCTTTATTGTCACCCTACTTAACGTTATCGTAAATAGGCCAAATAATATTAGATTGAGGCAACGCGTTAAGAAGGCATGTGTAATTTACAAGGTTCCAATAAAGTAGACTGTAATTTATAATAATTGTATATATATACAATTTACTTACAAATTCTCGAATTTAAGTATAAAATCCTTTTAGATTAATAATGCAGCCGCTACCATACCAAGTACTAACTTAATAGTGCTACCTACGCTACGTATGTACAATCAGGCGGAAGATCAGATGCGCGCAAAAGGCAAAACTTAGGATTACAGAATATTTTAAAACAAAATCTCATTCAGTATCGTATCGTATTATAATTATAATGAATTAAGTACCAACGTTTCCTCAAACTTGCAATAAAATTTTGACATTAGGTACGTAGGTTATTTTTTATAAACAAAAAATTAAAAAAGAGACGGAAAAGAGAGCATAGTAGTTTGATGGCGACGACAGCGTGTATGTAATAATAAACACGACAATTTGGTAGGTACAGTCACGTCTAATAATATGTATACATTTCGGAACGTATGTCAAAGACATAAGGATCAAAATCGGTATCCTGCCGTTTGACCAAAAATTGTTTAACTTTACACTTGGCAACCAACTACTGGCAAAATTATGTTTCGGCAAATCCTTTTTTCTACAAAAACATCTTTTGGTTTTGGTCAAAATTACTAATGAATTACTAAATCTGCAGTGAGCGAGCGAAGCGAGCGAACAAAACCTTCCAGGGCAGATCCGACTCGGATAGGTTAGGTTAGCTCCCGCCTTAGTCTTCGAGGTAATTTTTTTTTGTTACAACCCAGAGAACTTTTCCCCAAAATCAAAAATGGTCGAGATAGGTATTCGGTGAATGTACAAATATGTTCAACGTAGTTTTAGGTGACATGTAAAATATACAATTGTTTTATTTATTAATTTATACATTGTTCTAATGTATTAATTGCTTAATGATTATTTGTCAATCGAGTTTTTGTAAAATGATACATTTGCGGAACAACATTTTAGCCACTTACTACACTGGTGAAACGTTTGATGTAAAATAAATATTTGCTAACATTGTTTTGGTTAAACATTAGCGAACCATCAAAATCGTATACATACTATTAGAGCCGACCGTACAAGAAACATACCGGCATATGATACCAGACCACGCAGATTGAATATTTTAAATATTTGTTAACATTTACGTATATTTTATCCTCCAAGTGTAGAGGTATTTCCACGAACTAATACAGCGTGTTAGCATTATATCTGCAACCACCGGTCAAACTTCTCGATAGAAATGTCTTATTCCATACTATAACTGCAAGAAATACGCAAAGCATATATTGTCTTCATTCTACATCATATATTTTCAATAAAAAAGTATGTTATAATGAGAGCTTTAATTATTTCAATAATTATTCATTTAATTATAAAAACTCCAATAACGTAGGTATAGTTGAAAAATATGCCACCGTTTGTCTGAACCTTCACCCTTAGTGATACTGATAGTGATTATCATTTCCATGTTTCTTATCAGGTCATTTCCCCGGGTAACGAAGTTATGGCGACGACGTGTAAAAGGACCATACATTTACCATTGAAAAAATTGAAGGATTGGAGCTTGGATTTCCACAAAAGACCGAGACAGCGAAGACAAGCGCCGTACAGAGGACGTTTCAGGGGACAGACTCAATCCCAGTATTTAGCAATAGATCAAGGCTCAAACAAAGATGAAGGCAAGGCAGAAGCAGTCTCTGCAGCGGATACGTCTAAGGCTATTGTCAGTAAGTATTTTATCCTGTTCTATTAAAAAAAACCGGAAGTTTAAAAACGTAATTCGAATGTTTTTTAGACATAAGTAAGTACACGTACTCTCACTCTCTCTACTTCGATCTGTAAACCTTGAACTAATTCTGATTTTCGGCTTAGCTGAAATGCAGAATACTTGAGTTACAGTTTAGGTAGGTAATTTAGGCAGTAATGCACTGGTGCCAATAAATCTGATGAGTATCTATGTAACTTAGGATGATTTTATGCTTAAAATTCAAATGAAAATACCTGCTTTGCACGTGCTGTATCAAGCACACTTTCTTATCTTATCATTCTGAAGGTGAAAATTGCCCTTCCACTTCAATGACTCATTTACTTAATTACCTAAGCTAAGTTTTAAATCTCCACAACCTGAAAACCAGGTCGTGGAAAAAACAAACCTGCTATAAATATAGTATAGGTATAAATATTAATCATGCCAACAAATAGGTACAATATTTTCGGAGATAATTACTCCAGAAAAAAAAAATTGTGTCCCCCCTCTAACTTTTGATCCGTGGGTCCAACAATTATGAAATAAATCATGAATAGTGGGCTTATACTTTAAAATAAAACTATTCCGAACATAATCGGCCCAGCGGTTTTTTAATAACTACGGTAACCTACACTGGCCCGATATGCTCTTGGCCGGTTTTTATTTTTATTTAGTACTAAACGAGTCGATCCTAATTTTATTCCAAAAAACCCTAGCGTGTATTAGGTATAACATCCTGTTGCATTGAATGTAATGAAAATGATACAGGTATATCATATAAGTATTTACAAACACAGCGACTTTGTTTTATACTAAATGTGTGGTGATAGTGATTAAAATTATGATAGGTTATAGATCGATTTTAGGGATTGTTACATTTGTTAATTGCCAAGACAACAAATAATACCTACTGTTTTGACGTTAAAATATAACTCATAATTTTAATTTTATTAAAAGTCAATGATAAATGTTGAGAAAAGTGTTGGGTTACTGGTGGTAACCCGACTAGGCTTCATTCAACTATGAAACATGATTTTATCGTATTGATTTTTTATCCGAATGTATGAGAAATACGGAATTATAAGCATACCTGGGATAACTCGGGGCATTTATACGAAAGTGATGTAGCAAAATATTTTATCGACTAAAAATATATCTGTTATTGTAAATGACAACATCAAAATGTTATTCGACAGAAATAAATATTAGGTACTTACTCTTCAATTAAAATAAAAAATAAGTTTAAACGGGTAGTTACGTGTTTAATTTAAATTAGTTTTCAAAATATACAATTAATATTAAAATATCAATATTTAAATTGTAATTTTGATTAAAATGACATCTGCATACAAGAGGATGACATCGAACCTCTGTACTGTAATCCATAATGTTCAATAAGCACATATTTTATTATAATTATATCGACATCTTTTTAATCGATATCAAATCCCTATAACTTGCCCCCAGTTATCCCAGGTATGATTATAAGCTTTTTGATAGCGTGGACTTAGGGTTGATAGTTTGCTCACTCCTCTAAAGCCGTGAATCACAGTACGAGTACTTATTTGGTATTCATTTACTTTAAATTTAGAATACAACGCATTCATGAATAACTTTTGAGATCAAAATAACGTTGGTGACGGTCTGTCTTTAAAGATTTAAAGACAGACTGTCACCGACATTATTTTGTGATTTGTAATAATATATGTAGGTTCGCTTTTCTCTTTTAGCTTGTTTTCTTTAAGTACGAGTAGGTACTACTTAGAATACCAAGTAAATCATTGAAAACCCGTACAAAAAGTAGATTACCTATATAACTATGTGTCAAGTGTATCAACTGACCTGAAGCCAGTTAGTATAAATTTAATTCGCCATCATGATATTCAAATTACAGGTGGTAGAAGCGGCATGGGACAAGCTCAAAGTCAATCAATGTATGATCCAAGTTGCGACGAGTGTGTTGATCATTATGTACCCCCAGTTGAAAGTTTGCGACGTCCTGTAGACGGAAACATAGGCAGCGGCAACGGCTGGCCCGGGGGCAATAGAATGCCAGGTGTTGGTGACACCGATAATAGACCAGGAATGAATAATATGGGCGGACTGGGTACGCTAAGCGGACCGAATAGTGGGACGGATAACTATGGGGGTGTTCCGGGTGGCCACGGTAGCGGTGGTAGTCCAGGAGGAGCACCAAACAACCAAGCACCCGGTAGTAATGGAAGAGGACAAGGGAGCCCAGTAGATGGTTCAACTGTCTATGGAAGCGATCCAAATCATTTCGTAACGAATCCAGATAGTCAAGGACCAGATGGTTCCAGAGAAGGACCAGGTCACGGGGTTTATCCAGGAGATTATGTGGGCGGTCCGAGGCCAGCTATTCCAGGTCCAGATAACTATGGAAGACAGCCAAATAGTAACGGAGGAGTACCCAGCAGTCCAGGGACTAGTTTAGAGGGTAATGGCGGTCAAGGACCGGGAACTAGTACTTATGGAGAAGTACCGGGACTCAGGCGAGACGGAGGAACAGGTAGTTACGGAGAAAGAATGCCAGGTGTTGTCAATGGTCAAGGAGGAAGACCGAACCACTATGGAGGGTTTGATTACATAGGAAGGCCAGATGGCCAGGGTGGTAACGGAGGTGGATCAGGTAATGACCGAAGGGTACCGGATAGCCAAACAAATGGACTTGGCGGCCAATTCAATGGTGTAGGCGGAGGATCACCTGGTATTTACGGAGAAGGAAATCTAGGATATTATCCACCATTTTTTGATAAAAACTGGTCCCTAATGACAGGATCTTTGCCCGGTATTAAACAAGGTTCAACTGTTTTTTGCTGTGTCGTTGGTACAAATCCTCCACAGTACATTGGAACAAATGGGGATGGCTCCGGAAATAACGGGCACACAAGTTCAACCACATTTAATGTAAGACCGAACGGTGAAAATTGGAACTATCAACAAGGCGGACCTGGGAGTCCGGGATGGAGCAATCAGCAAGGAGGGCCAGGAAGTCCCGGATGGAACAATCAACAAGGAGGGCCTGGGAGTCCCGGATGGAACAATCAGCAAGGAGGTCCAGGAAGTCCCGGATGGAACAATCAACAAGGAGGAACGGGAAGTCCCGGATGGAACAATCAACAAGGAGGGCCGGGGAGTCCCGGATGGAACAATCCGCAAGGAGGGTCAGGAAGTCCCGGAGGGAACAATCAACAAGGAGGACCGGGAAGTCCCGGATGGAACAATCAACTAGGAAGCCCGGGAAGCCCCGGGTGGAACAATCAACAAGGAGGACCGGGAAGTCCCGGATGGAATAATCAACAAGGAGGGCCAGGGAGTCCAGGATGGAACAATCAACAAGGAGGGCCGGGAAGTCCAGGATGGAACAATCAACAAGGAGGGCCGGGGAGTCCAGGACTAAATAATTCACCTGGTATACCGGGTAGTCCAAGTTGGAACAATCAACAAGGAGGTCCGGGGAGTCCGGGGTGGAACAATCAGCAAGGAAGGCCAGGGAGTCCAGGACTGAATAATTCACCTGGTGTACCGGGTAGTCCAGGATGGAACAATCAACAAGTAGGGCCGGGAAGTCCAGGCTGGCATAATCAACAAGGAGGGCCGGGGATTCCAGGACTGAATAATCAACCTGGTGGACCAGGTAGTCCAGGATGGAACAACCAACCCACAGGGCCGGGGAGTCCAGGGTGGAACAATCAACCTGTTGGGCCGGGTATTCCAGGTTGGAACAATCAGCCAGGACGACCGGGAAGCCCAGGATGGCACAATCAACAAGGAGCACCAGGGAGTCCAGGACTGAATAATCCACCTGGTGTACCGGGTAGTCCAGGATGGAACAATCAACAAGGAGGGCCAGGGAGTCCAGGGCTGAATAATCCACCTGGTGTACCGGGTAGTCCAGGGTGGAACAATCAACAAGGAGGGCCGGGGACTCCAGGATTGAATAATCCAACTGGTGGACCGGGTAGTCCAGGATGGAATAATCAACCAGGAGGGCCGGGGAGTCCAGGATGGCACAATCAAGAAGGAGGCCCGGGGAGTCCAGGACCAAATACTCTACCCAGTGGACCAGGTAGTCCCGGATGGAACAATCAACAAGGAGGACCGGGAAGTCCCGGATGGAACAATCAACAAGGAGGACCTGGAAGTCCCGGATGGAACAATCAACAAGGAGGACCTGGAAGTCCCGGATGGAACAATCAACAAGGAGGACCTGGAAGTCCCGGATGGAACAATCAACAAGGAGGACCGGGAAGTCCCGGATGGAACAATCAACAAGGAGGACCTGGAAGTCCCGGATGGAACAATCAACAAGGAGGACCGGGAAGTCCCGGATGGAACAATCAACAAGGAGGGCCGGGGAGTCCCGGATGGAACAATCAACCAGGAGGGCCGGGGAGTCCTGGGTGGAACAATCAACCAGGAGGGCCGGGTAGTCCCGGGTGGAACAACCAACCAGGAGGGCCGGGGAATCCCGAATGGAACAAACGACCAGGAGGGCCGGGGAGTCCTGGGTGGAACAATCAACTAGGAGGGCCGGGGAGTCCCGGGTGGAACAATCAACCAGGAGGGCCGGGGAGTCCCGGATGGAACAGTCAAGCCGGAGGGCCGGGGAGTCCCGGATGGAATAGTCAACCAGGAGGACCGGGAAGTCCAGGATGGAACAATCAATCAGGCGGACCTGTTAGTCCAGGAGCAAATAACCAACCTGGAGGACCGGGTGTTCCCGGAGGAAATAATCATATTGTAAGTATCAAACTTCTTTACATTTCTTGTTTTATTTATTTTTTTTGAGTTTTTTAGCGGTGCCCTTACGGAGGCTGCCTAGAGCCCTGGGGCTCCGCGGAGGACACTTTGTGAATGACTCTTATAAGTACCTATGAACTTGGAGTTTTGTATGGAGGAATTTTGTGCCACACTGCCAAGTACCACCACCACTAACCAACTAAAGTCTATGACTATGACACAAAACGCCAATTTTATAGGTTCATATTACGAACGACCTCAAATTTGACAAAAAACATTTAACATAGTTAGTCCTCATACAGAAGTAGCATTTGGTAACTTACATAATTATTATATCTTTACAGATCCCTGATTCTGGTGACATCCCAAGTAAGTCAATTGCATTTTGTTCTAAGCCTAAGGACAGGTAGGTAGGTAGGTAGGTAGGTAGGTATACCTACTTGCATATACATAGTCTCGCTCCTTAACAGTAATGGCACGATTGCAAAAAAATTATACCGTGAAACTAGGCAACATTACAAACATTGCCTGTTCTTTTCGAAAAACCTAAATTGAACACATCTTATTCCGTTAAAAGTAAGGTGGTTTTTACTTCTGTAATTTGAAATGACTAGACATATTCTTTCCGTGGACCCTTCAATTGGTAAAAATATACATGAGAACATGTAAGCTCAGCATGTGCATTGTGATAATTACATGTAGCATGCATCGACGACACACAAGAAGACAATTTTTATAATTTTATTAACCCGCTTTTTTACGTTTTAGAGGGCGGGCACAGTAATCTCGAGACGAAACTCGAGATTACTTTGCCCGTCCTTTTTGAGGCCCGCTCTCTTGCTGTTGGTTGTTGCGAACATTGCCAACCTCAATTTATTGCTTAAATAGAGCTCATATACCAACGATCGCCATTGCCCGAGGTTTTTGGGCAATTATACCATTCTCTGTTAATATTGGTTAAGCCGCGGTCGTTTTCGCCCGCCGCACTAGGAGACGCCGCACGCGGTTGGCAAAACGACCACTTCCGAGCATTCCCGAACACAGCATTCGGACGCCACGGGCAACGATCGAGCTGCTGTTGGCCACGGGCGGCAGGTCGAAACGACCGCGGATTTAAATAAAATGTTCCCAGTCCTTCAGAGTACCAATAATGATTGTGTACAAATGCTAGTAATAAAACGCATAATCTAAGTAACTTTCATACTAAAATACGTGATGTAATCTGGGCAAAGGATTCACATTTTCGATGGCGCTTATGGCATTATGTTCGTAAGTTCGCATACATACACAACGCCGCGAGACGTAAGCGCCATCGACAATGTGAATCCTTTGCCCAGATAACATCACATAATATTATATATTAATGGTATAATTCTATAACCTCCGTATTATGGAAATGGCAATCGAGGAAGCGTACCAAGCAGTTGAATTATTTGGTTACAAATATCGAAATAAGACAATTAATTGAGCAATTATATTTTGTTCCAGAAGCACCTCTTAACGTGATTGATCCAAATTATATAGCAGCTGACGGAGATGACTCCCAAGCAGAATCGAGTATTACACAAAATGCGAATGGAACCATGGCCATAGCTTCTTCGAATGGAGGGAATGATAAAGGACGGGCTAAGACGCAAGTCACTGGAACTTATGCAGGAAGTGGTACATTTCAAGCTCAAGCTGAAATAAGCGACGAAAACAAAGGAGCACAGAGCGAAGTATCAGGAGGAAAACACGGTGCTACCAGTATTGCCCAGGGACATAGCAAAAACAGCAAATCACAAGCGAATGTAAACCTTGGATCTGAAACTGGCTCATTGACCTCGGGTGCTCAAAGCGATGGAGTAATGCATTCGTCAAATACACAGGTCCAAGGTGGAGTGAAAGGAGGATCAGCAGAAGCCCAAGCTCGTGGTCCTGGAAGTACCTCCTCCCAGGCTCAGATTGGATTTACCCCATTTAAAGACAGCGACAGGAAACAACATGACTTATTCAAAACACCATTTGTAGGTGCCGGGAAAGCGTCTTCTCATTCTAACGGTCGCATTGGAGAATCACAATCACAACTAGAAGGGACATTCAAGTATGGAATCAAATATACAGGTGCAGCTCAATCGGGAGCTAGCTTGGATAAAGATGCAGTATTCGCTAACCGTCTACCTTTTAATAAAATAGACGTTTTTGATAAAAGCGATGTAAATATAAACGTCGATGAAACCGAGAGACCTCAAGATGTTACTCCTTTACCTTTACCCGACATAAACGACGTACAAGATACTATTGTCAATATAACTGAAAAACCAGAGGACGCATCTAAAGACACATTAGCTGGTCATACCCATCTTGATCACCATATGTCGAATAATGAGAACAAAGCAGCACCAACGAGTCCGCCACCAGCAGGAAACACACGATCATTTCAACCACCGTACGTAAATAATAACGATTTCGACTACACAAGTGATAAAGAAGATAACGCCGGAGATGACTACGATCCAGACGGCGGATTTGGACCTGAAGGAAGTGACCCCGCGGATGGAGAATACAACTATGATGACTTCGGAAAAGACACCGAAACACATCAATCTCTACATAGCCCCAGTCGAAAAAGTTTTGATATCAAACAAAGTACCGGTGGGAATACACAACACATTGTATTGGGGGCCTTGAACGATCATGACGCTGTTATTACACAACGAAATACTGATCAAAGACCGGAGGAAGGTAGAGTCTATCAGCCTGGCGAAAGTGTACCCGGAACCGGAGGTTATACCATACCCGTCGGTTTTACAGGCAGCGTCAAGTCAGTGGCTTCTAAACAAAATACCTATGCCGTTGGTTCGAGACGGTCTCCATCACAAGCTCAAACGGTGTCTATAACCCCTGGAAGTGGTAAAGTGAAATACGTGTATCCCAACCCTAACATACCTCCGCACGGGAAATATGTAGCGCCAAAGAACTTAAGATCGTATTCCAATAACAATAAAGACGATAATAACAGATACGTATCTGTATCAAAGACAGTAACTGGAGCACTAGACAATGAAAATAATATAAGAAAACAATACTCGCATACTTATTACACAAAATCATCATCATGCGGATATTTTACTTTTACTTGTACTATGGTCAGTGGACCCAGCGGTCGAAAAAAAGTATGTAAACCGAAATTACCTACCAACCCCGATGGAACACCTGTTAGATGTTGAATATTCAAAGTAGTATTTGACTTAGAATTTCGAAAAAATCTAGCCTAATTGAATGATAGCATTTAATTGTGCGCTTAAAACTATAATTTGAATGATAGTATTTAATTATTTACAAAATACTAACGAAACATTCAGATTAAGTAATTAAATTTGTAATATTTTGTAAGTACAGTAAATTAAAATACCACAAAGGAAAGGGCATCACAACTGAAATGTTTATTTATGTGATTTTAATGTTATTCTTGTCTAGTACAGTTCATCATTCAGTAGCTGACTAGTAAGAAACAAATTAATTTGTAATAGGTAAACTTAGCATACATTACCTACCCAGTATACTTAGCACATGATTGGTATGTCAGTATGCCGCCGCGAGATAGATTTTCTATCTTTTACTAACTAAAATGAATAAAAGAGTGATGGATAGTATTATCTCGCGGCGGGGTGCGCCAAAGTTCACATAAAATTGCGACTTCGATTATTGGAAGTCCGAAAATGTTTGTTATATAATTTTTTATCATAATGATCATTACTTAGAACTTGTCTTTGCGCATAACTATCGTAACACCGAATTATTCATGTTCATAATGTCTATCATAATAAATATCTGTAATACTAATGTTAATTTTCATATTTTTGTTTTAAGTAACTATTTTATATAATAAAATTTTGTATCATATTTAATTTTTAACATAACGATTCTCAGCAAAAAAATACTTATAATATTTATTTTAAACTTTACCTGGTTTTGTTCATAAACAAAGGGGGCGCGGGACTTAGAAAAACTTTGATGGGGGTGGTGTCATTATGACACGTATAGAGGACGCTAAAATAAGCATGTTTTGTATGAACAAATTTTCTTAAAACTTGATAATTACCAAGATATTCGCTCCTCAATAAAATTTGGTTTTGGTCAAAATTACTAATGAATGGGGACTAAATCTGCAGTGAGCGAGCGAAGCGAGCGAACAAAACCTTCCAGGGCAGATCCGACTCGGATAGGTTAGGTTAGAAGACTCGAAAAAAAAAATAACCTCGAAGACCGCCTTAGTCTTCGAGGTTTTTTTTTTTTTGCAACCCAGAAAACTTTTACCCTAAATCAAAAATGGCCGAGGTATTCGACATCAGATTGAAACACAACATTCATCGTAATCTTGACCAAAATCTGCAGTGAGCGAGCGAAGCGAGCGAACAAAACCTTCCAGGGCAGATCCGACTCGGATAGGTTAGGTTAGAAGACTAAGGCGGGAGCTTTGCTCCCGCCTTAGTCTTCGAGGTTATTTTTTTTTGTTGCAACCCAGAAAACTTTTCCCCAAAATCAAAAAAGGCCGCGATATTCGACCACAAATGAAAAAAAAATTTCACACTACATTCGTCATAATTTTGTTCACCCATACCAAATTTTATTTAGGAGGCAATATCTTGGTAATGTTATGCTTTCAAATACGTATACAATATAAGTTTATGATTAATAAGTTTATTATAAAAATCATTATGAGTCATGATGAATAGTTAGAAATGACATTATGTCGTTTAAAAATCTGACTACAGATAATTATGAGCAATGATGTTGGTAATACAAATTTATACACAACAAATTTGTAGGCAAAAAAATTATGACAAATGATTATTGTGATAAAAAAACGTTAGTATGAAAAATAATATGACAAGTAAAATTATGTGAGCCAATATGGACCCTTCGCGGCGACATATTGTCGCACTGATTCTGTGCTAAGCCTACATGTACTCTTTGAAATAAGTATTAAAATGTAATTAATGATACATGAAGTCTTGTCTTTTAGTTACGGTAAGCATTAATAGTTATTTGTTTTACTAGGGAGCAAAGTGATTGTTTAACTCTCGTGCAAATATTGAAACCCGAGCAAGCGAAAGATTCCAGAATTTGAACCACGAGCGCAGCGAGTGGTTCATAAAATGGAATCTTGAGCGATGCGAGGGGTTTAAGGCACGAGATTTGAACAAGCTTTGCTGCCGAGTGAATCACAACATTTTTCACCACACTAAAGCGACGAAACATGCGAAATAAAACTCAAACATAACAAATTAGAAGGTATTTATTTGCAAGTCCTCAACTTCCAAAAAATAAACAAATCAACAAATAATGCTTAAAAGGCGTGGCAATGCTTAAAAATTCAGGATAATTCCAAAATGAGACTCATGTAGTTATTGGCGATTTTTCTGTGATTTTCGGAATTATCCCACTTTCGCATCTCGCAATTACCCCAAAGCCACTTAAGTATGTTAAACTAAGATATCACCAATTTTATCATCAAAACAATATTCGGATGCGTTCTGAAATTTGCATAGTGTCAACACTTTCATTTTCCTATTGTTTTTATTTGTCGTATTTTTAGAACTTTTAATTAAAAGTCTTTTACAACAAAATGTGGTATTTAATTTGGATTTTAGCATATTGAATATAATTATTATGAAAGGTTCATGTGTATGAATCTGTTTGAACTATTGAGTTTTTGAACGTACTGTCTAGTTCAAACGTCAAAAAGCTTATTGCACTCTCAGGCCGTATAAGTTAGTGCTTGAGTCTATCCAGAAGATAAAAAAAAAATTCTGTAACCTCTAGAGATTAAAACACAGTTTTACGCTCTGAAATTGAAGGACAAACAGCGTGTAGATACATTACGATAAATTACGAGCAGTGTGGTGAAAAAGTATGTACGCAAATTAAAGAGTCAAGTGTGTATTGTATTGCAGAGGAATAAACGCTTTTGACCCCACCGTATGTTTAGATACTTTTAGTGCTACTAGACCTTACCTTCTACGTTATTCTTATTACACTTGCCTACATATTATGTTGGAGTAATGGGTTCCAAATCTAGATTACTATAATTCGACATGCGGCATTCGAAAAGTGTTTTTCACGCCACCTATTCGAATACGGGCCTTTTCTTCCCTGCTGGGAGGGAGCAAAGTGGCACTTTTCTGTTCAAGAACTTTGAAAATAATCTTCAGACTCGATTATTTGCATAAATATTAAATATGTGATATATCTTTTATTTTTCTCATGGGTGGTGTGAAAAGCAGTATGTATCACACGTTATCAAAATTATTTCGTCTTGGGTGTTAACGCTTGAATCCTTCATTACGCTCAGGATTCCACTTCAGAATCCCTCCCTACGGTCGGGATTCAATTGTGGAATCCGTCACTCCATTCAGGATTCAATATACGCCCACTCCTGAAATATACCACTTTGAACCCTTGTGACACAATCTACTATTAACTATTACTACTCCAGCCAGACGTGGCACCGTCCCATCTTAAACGAACTAGGTAGGTACTTTTATTTTAAGACGACCGCTGCGGTTGAAAATGCAGAATTATGAAAACGTAATTAATAAAGGTTGTTACAAAAATGGTGATACAAGATAATAAAACGATGAATCTATTAATGATTTTGAACAACTTTTAATATGAGATCAAATGAGAACACTCAAGATCACCATTTTTGTATAAGGGCCTACGCAAATTGTTTGATGCAATCGCGAAACGTCTGGTTGACGTAAAGACCGAAGAGCTGGCGTCTTCCTCGCATAACGCATCAGCATTGCAATATTTGCAATACAGCGAGGAAATGCCGCTAGCATCTTCGGTACAGTCACGGACTTTAATTGATAGACCACTTGGCAATGGATGCAATTTGGTCGTGTAATATTATGGGTTCGGCATTTTTCGTTAGTAGGCACGATCGCGACATGACCGATGTTCCCCGATGATATGTCAGTAAAATACGAATCTTTGTTGCGACAAAATTTAAGTATGTCAAAACTAGTTGACATAATAAAAATTCCTTCGTCGACGAAAATCAAGGATTAGCCATCGGCCATTATTAGACGCTAGATGTCGTTGTTCCTAGAGGAAATTGGATAACGACAGTTCTTCATAGATTTGTCTAAAACCGTTTAGTAATTTAATTACATTTTCTTCAAATCGGATGCCATGATTTATCTGACATTAATAGGCGAGGTATTTTTTCAAGTCAAGATATATAAATAGCCATATCATGTTATCGGGCAATTTTAGATTATTTTTTTCATTGACAGAGACAAAGGCTATTGCTGTCTTTTTTATAATTCGTCACAGCTCCTAGTTGACGTTAGTTGAATACTTATGTAACCTTTGTGGAAATATGGTAGATAGACGTTTGACAGTCTATCTTAATCATATAATCTGTCAGTAGCCATACAAATGTTTAATAGAGACTTGATAGTTTCTGACTGAAATTATAACTTTGAAAAAATGTCTGACAGTGACAGTCGTTAAAAGGAAAGAGAACGAAAATTCCTACATAGCAGCTTAGCAGTCAAATTACCATCTGGGTTCTGAAGTTAGATCATAAAGTTAGAATCCGCGCTAGCGCTTAATAGAGAAAGGAAGCGTGTGAAAGGGAAGCCACCAGTCATATGACTATTACACGAGTGCAAAAGAGATAGAAAACAAACCCAAAAGCGTACCCACTTTCGAAGTGACATACCAGCCGTATCAGCCGTCTCGACGGAGACTGTTATTTAAAAGTGATTTTATATTTAATTCTAGTAAGAATTAAATTTACACAAACAATTAAACCGATATGGTATCGTGTAGTGTAAAGGATTGCCCTGTTACCCACCGAAGAAATTACGACAAACACTAGTTTCACGGGTAAATATGATTTGCCGGTTGATTGTTTTCAAACGATATTTTGTCGATTTAGTAGCATAAATCGTGTAAGTTATCACTTTCTAGCATTAATTATTAGTTATCCTATTACTGTGCGCTAATAATTTATCACAATAGTTAATATTAAAGGATATTTTGTGTAAAAATATAAATTGTCACGCTACGCTAGAGCTTGACTAAATGTTGAACTACCAATATCGATATTCGTTCGATAAACATACCTAATCAGTCCCAGATTTTAAAACGAATGTGTATTTAACAAACTTGAAGAACCTTACTATGTTTTGTGAGATTTTTTTGATAATATACGATTTTTATTGTTTCTGTTAAATTTAAGGGATACGCCAGATAATAGGTTCACACACATTCGCAATTTGTAATTCGACACCCTCAATTCACATTGTACTATAAAACTTATAGCAAAAAAACGAAGATAAAAAATACCATGTTGTCGATAAAACAGTCAAACATCGATAGATAATTGCTCTGTTGTAATAGGCAGCCCTATTCCTGACCACACATAGACAAATTTACGCACACACTTGCGTTTCGTTTTTCTTGGACCTCAGTTCGGCCTTTGATACCGTAGATCATAACATTCTTTTGGACAAACTAGAACACTACGGAGTTAGAGACACTACACTGAAACTCTTTACATCATATCTTCGTAATAGGAAACAGTTTATTGAAATAAAGAGTGTAGTTAATGGAGTTGAGACGGTCTCTAGATCAAAACTAACGGATGTTAGCAAAGGTGTACCTCAGGGCTCAATCTTAGGTCCGATTTTATTTAATATGTACATAAATGACCTTATAGAATACATGCATAGTAAAATAGCTGACGCCAAACTTGTTATATTCGCAGACGACACGAATGCGATTCTTCCGGCGAATGGAATGAGCGAATTAAACGACAAGGTTGGCATTGCACTGGAAGCTTTTAATAAGTGGTTCTGTGCAAACCAGCTAAAACTAAATCCCACTAAAACGAGCGCCCTACTTTTCAAAGCTACAGTTAAAGATTCAGAGAAATTAAATATTTGCCTCAATGGAAACGCTATTCCACAATCTGAGTCAGTTAAATTTTTAGGCGTCTACATTGACTCACTGCTAATATGGAAACTGGAGGTACAGTCAGTTGTTAAGTCGATCAGCTCAGCATGCTATGCCCTACGTAGCTTACGGGAAGAACTACAAATAAAGCACATTAAAATAGTTTATTATGCCCTTGTTGAATCGAGATTGAGGTACAGCATAGCGCTTTGGGGAAATGGCTATGCGTACAATACTGATGCTGCGTTTGTAATTCAGAAAAGGGCAATCAGAACGATGCTACGTATGTCACAGCTAGAATCCTGCAGAGAACATTTTTTGAATCTAAAAATACTGACGGTCCCTTGTTTGTATATACTTGTAGTTCTGACTAATTTTGTCAAAACCTATTTACAATGTGAAGACCAGCATGAGAGAGAACTCAGACTGGCTACAAGAAGAAAAGACATAACCTTGAAGGCCATGCCCCGTTTAAAAATTGTCCGACATGCAGCTTACTGTCAGGCGGTTCATTTGTTCAACAAATTGCCGACTGAATTCAAATGTATAAACAATGTCAATGCATTTAAAGCTAAACTCAAAAAGTTTCTTTTGAACAAAGGTTTCTATTCTGTGGCAGAGTTTGAAGCCGGTAATATCAAATAAGTGCGAGTGATTTGACATTTCAATTTTGCAACTATTTTAAGGACTTGACATTAAATATTTTATGTATACCTATACTTAGAATTGCAACACTTTTTATAATTAACTGTGACATTTTGTACTGTAATTTTATTTTATTTTCAGTTTTTTTATTTTATTTAAGACATTTGTATTACTATTGTTTTTTGTATATTTTATGTAATTTCAAACACGACGTATGTTGTTAATGAATAAATGAATTATGAATTATGAATTATGGTTACGCTTTTAATCGTTGTCAATCATTCTTTGTCATCTTAGTTCTGTGAGTTAGATTGACGTCTCAGGAATAAAGCGGATGTTATAACGTAACTATAGTAACGTTAGCTTCCGGAAAAATATGGATCAATTATTATT
Organism: Thaumatotibia leucotreta; assembly: GCA_025490895.1. Classification (NCBI taxonomy): domain Eukaryota; kingdom Metazoa; phylum Arthropoda; class Insecta; order Lepidoptera; family Tortricidae; genus Thaumatotibia; species Thaumatotibia leucotreta. The sequence goes on along the minus strand of JALPQI010001397.1, from coordinate 68,423 downwards.
GGTTAAACTTTTTTGTTATTACGTAACCATGGTAATGTCACCTTCCGAAGAAAACGCGAGCGGTCATTGGCTAACCGTAGTAACGCCTGCCCCATTGGTCAGTAGAGTTCGGCCGAAGTCGTGATACCAGATTTGAAAATGCACGGTAAACCCGCCATCTTGAAACGAAATATTTTTATATTTTGCGATTGAAAAGTCAAGTTAAGACATTTAATTGGCTCATCGAAACCACGCTTGAAATGATAACCTCTTTGCAGAAAACTACGCTAACATGGCGTTTGTGCCGAGTTGCTGACGAGCACCTCCGATAATACGTCATAGTTATAATTATAAAGCTAAGTGAATTGAATGTAATGTCAAGTTCGCCATTTAACATTTTAGTTAAGAGATTCGAACGTTAGTGACAGTTCATAAACGCACAATGATAAAGATAGAAATATAATTTTTGCTCTTCTGTTATACGATGACTTTACTTCCTTTATTAGGATTTACGAGTAAAAGCGACTAAACCCGATTAGCATTACACGGCTAAAATACGCACAGTGACAAGTGGCTTATCAATTAAAGTCCGTGACTGTACAAACAGCAACACTCCTAACTGACCATTAAAGACAGAGCAGAGAGAAAATGAAAGAGATAAATATATTTATATTATGTCAACTTCAAATTAAATAATACACGGGAATGTTGATTGACGCAACTTGGTCGAATAATACAAATCGGGTTCCGAAATCATATGAGACTGGTATCACGACTTCTGCCGAACTCTGCTGACCAATGGAGCGGGCCTTGCTACGGTTAACCAATGATCGCTCGCAGTTTCTTCAGAAGGTGACATTACCATGGTTACGTAATAACAAAAACGTTTAACCAATGATTGATGATTGATTTTCCGGAAGCTGACGTTACTATAGTTACGTTATATATAACATCCGCTTTAGTCCTGGAGACGTCAATCTAACTTCAGAGCCGGTAATTTGACTGCTAAGCTGCTATGTAGAAATTTTCGTTCATTTTCTTTTCAACGTCTGTCACTGTCAGATATTTTTTCAAAGTTAGAATTTCAGCCAGAAACTATCAAGTCTCTATTAAACATTTGCATGGCTACTGACAGATTAAAGGTCGACTGTCCTATAAAGGTAGACTGTTAGACTGGTAGTTCCACAAAGGTTACATAAGTATTCAACTAACGTCAACTAAGAGATGTGACGAATGATAATAAAGACAGCAATAGCATTTGTCTCTGTCAATGGAAAAAATAATTTAAAATTGCCCGATAACATGGCTATTTGTAAAAATATCTTGACTTGAAAAAATACCTCGCCTATTAATGTTAGATAAATCATGGCAAGCCGTGTGGTGACGGCAATAAGAATTCAATTTGTCACCACCCCAACTCCTCCTGCGGGTGTCGTAAAAGTCGACTAAGGGATTGAAGTGTCACTGACCATTATTAGATCAAAGATTGATGATGGGCAGCAGCGTCATCACAGTGGACACATTACTGCGATCGCCAATCCGCTTGCCCAGCGTGGCGATTATGGGCATTTACCTCCTAATGCGTCTATACGCGTAGTTAATAGGAGAGGCCTACGTCCAGCAGAGGACTATCATAGGCTGATGATGATGATGATGAAATCATGGCATCCGATTTGAAGAAAACATACTTTTTTAGGGTTCCGTAGCCAAAATGGCAAAAACGGAACCCTTATAGATTCGTCATGTCCGTCTGTCCGTCTGTCACAGCCGATTTACTCGGAAACTATAAATGCTACAGTAACGAAATTTGGTAAGGATATGTGTTATATAAACCGCTACAGGATTATGATATTAAATTGTAAAAAAAACCATTGGGGTGGGGGCCCTCCATACATGTAACTGAGGGATAGAAACAATTTTTTAGTTGTATATAAGCGTGTGGGGTATTAATAGAAAGGTCTTTGAAAATGATATGAAGGTTCATAAATCTCATTTTTATTTAAGCAAATCGGTTTCGAGATATCAGCTCTCAAAGTCTGAAAAATGTGTCCCCCCCCTCTATTTTTTAAACTACGCAATATAAAATTTAAAAAAAAATATATGTTGTGCGCATTAATAAACTCTATCAACGATTTTTGGTTTGATTAAATTATCTCTTATAGTTTTTGAGGTAGGTTGATTTAACTGTATTTTTTTAATAATAAATTGATAATGGTACGGAACCCTTCGCGCGCGAGTCCGACTCGCACTTGGCCGGTTTTTTTTACATGGTTTTTATTTTTTGTTATATTAATGAATAAATTCTTGTTGACCTCGTAAAAACATTAATAAATTACTAAACGGTTTCAGACAAATCTATGAAGAACTGTCGTTATCCAGTTTCCACTAGGAACAACGACATCTAGCGTCTAATAATGGCCGATAGCTAATTCTTAATTTTCGTAGACGAAGGAATCCTTATAATTATGTCAACTAGTTTTCAAACACTGAAATTTTGACGCAACAAAGATGACATATCATCGGGGACCATCGGAAATGTCGCGATCGTGCCTACTAACGAAAAATACCGAACCCATAATATTACACGACCAAATTGCATCCTTTGCCAAGTGGCTCAACATTCCTATGTAACTGACATGTGATTCTCTTTCATGCAATATTTCCAATTTCTGAAGTGTATACCTAGCTGTGTTGCTGTTTGTACAACACGACAAGGGCAATCTTAGATATAGGTTTAGTTAGATTTTATTTATGTACCTAAGTATATAAATTGTATAGTTTGAAAATGTATGTAAAAAACCGAACATTTCAATAACTGAATTTTTGGAATATTTATTTATAAGCCCTAGTTGGGAGTGGGTAGGTATCATTAAAATACTAATTAATTTTATACAATTTATTGACATGATTTAAGTACATACATTCATATAATGATCAAGATACATTTTTAATCACAATGACGTGTAAAATCAATTACACTTAATTAACCTATTAGTATGTTTTAAGAAATGTGAGTATATTATGCAAAATATCGTAACGTTCCAATCGAACAGGTACAAACAGATCAAATGGATTTATTCACTAGTCAGTGACTTTGCATCTAAATCAAAATTATAACTTTAAAAATATTTATATTACCTTGCTTACTCGAGAATATTTTACGAGATTCATTCACTTTCATTTCGCCTGACTTATATCCATGGTTTTTACGCAAGTTGTAGTGACGGATCGAAATATACTGAGGAATGGGAGGTGAATATCACTACTGTACATAATTACGTATCTCATTCCTTAGTAGAGCTCCATTTCCCAACAGATACGTAAAAACTCCCAGGCGTAATTCTGGGCTTAAAAACTAGGTCATCTGAAATTTCGACTGAGCTTACTACTTACATGAATAAAATACTGCATGTATGTAATTTAGGGAAAAGGATCCAATTGACTTTTTGCTGGCTGTGTGTTAAAACTTTTTTTATGTCACATATTATGTGAATTTTCTATGAGTCTTTAATCAATTATTTAATCCTACACAAATTTTAGTCTCTTTGGCATAGTTTTATGAAGCGAAATCAGTGCCAAAAAGTATCAAGGATATTATGCATAAGTCAAGGATATCTTAAGGAACACGGGAAGAATGGCCATATATATTGACGACAGTCCCATAATTTAGAAAACTGCATACAAAAAATTAAAAAATGTTTGGAAGAGGTTTCGAGGAAGCTGTACTGTGAGTACCTGAAATGCAGTAGTAAAGTGACACAAAAGTACTACAGTCAGCTAAGTTAACACTGCGTGGTTAATTTCCAAAGCTTGAAATAATAGCTACTTAACTATATCGATCCGATTTTATTATTTGAAATTTACAGCTTTTTTTATCGGTACACCCTTTACATCAGATTTTTCTTATTTACGTTATTTGCCAATTTTCATTTGGTATATACTGTAGTATTAAAACTGTAGGTATACATTTATTTATAAGCTGATTTATAAGCAGAAGTACCACTACTTCAAGCTTTGTGGCCTATTTCACACGCCTATTGCACATTACAAGTGTTAGTGTGCAATATCACTGTTACTGACCTCACAGACTTGCGCAGGCTACGGCTACCGCTTACTATCGGATGGTCCATGTTCTTGTTTGCCACAAACATAAAATTTAGTGCAGGAAATTTAATACTTCAGCAGTAAAACGCACGGCCCTTCCGATAGTAAACGGTAACTGTAGCCCAGATTGGAGAAACAGTAAATTTACAATTGTGGTGAAATTGGGGCCTGAATGTATTATTGTAGTTAGGGGAGTTAATTTTCTGTGAAATGCAAAATCGCCAAAGTAGGAAATCAAGTCAATTAAACAATGTATGTTTTTTAATAAGACTGTTCAAAGGCGCGTCAAACTAGTCGTTAAACATCCAGAAAAATGTATTGGTAAAAATCAGGTAAATACAGCCAGAACACAGTGTTCAAAATCCAGAAAAGGTACATTGGAATAAGTAACGCTAAATCTGACACGTGTTAATTTGGTTGAATATGAATCTATCGTTGTTTTAAAGATTTGTTTATAAGGATTATAAAGAAATAAATCCTGTTTGCCATTTTTTTTACTATACATATATATTAGCTCAACTTTGAATATATTATGTTCTCAGGTTTGGATCCTTTTCGCTAAGATCTGCACTATGGATAAAATTGAATACTGACCCACCGTAGAATCCTGTCAACGTCAGTTTGTAAATCGTAATTTATTGTAGCGACTCTGTGTCTGAAAACTAGACTCAACCACGTCTACAAATATGTAATTATAAGTTCACGCCATTTTAGGATATAATCATTCGGCAGTTAGCGATATAATACTGAGAGCTTTTTTGTGGACTTGGGTGGGTCTAGCTCTAAGTACAGAACTGTCGTTGATTTTAGTGACAATATGACACAGTTTTATGGTGGGACACGACTGAATTTTACTCTTTCATAATGAATTACACAATGCAAACTCACGAACGCCGCAAAATATTCATTAGGAATAAAAACATGACAATGTCATTAAATTACATACTACCGGGGTACCGGGTGTTTATGATGACACTATTAAATGTCTAATTTCTGAAGGGATGGAACTTTATGGTACCATGAATAAATAAATGTATTTTAAAAGAAATATGGTGCGGTGTACACATTAAAAAGCCTATAATCATCCTATTGAGCAATTATTTGAAAGCCAGATAAAGAACATGTAAAAGTTCAAATAAGACATACATCACACTAAACGTTTTAGAACTGGACTTAGAATATACCAACACAGATACATATTGGAATGCAAGAAACATTATTACAGAGGTAAATTCACATCAGAATATTTATTTATACATAATGTTTGTAAGAAATTATATTTAAACCAAACGTAGGTATTAATTATGCAAAAAACAGCACAAAATAATCTTAACTCGTACCAACTGTACACTCCAAGAGAGAAAGTTTGGGATAAGGGGCCTTTTTTCAAAAGCATGGAAGCTTGTTACTTGTAATATCTGAAGTCTCATCTCGCCATAAATTTTATAAGAACTTCCGGTAGCATTACAAGTTATAAGCTTACGATAAAGATGCCCCAGGTGTAATGTTTTATAGAGAAGCTCATTTACAAACATATTTTTAAAATACCTGTTTACAATATTGCTGCAATCCATTTTAACATCACATTGATTTGAATTTTCCCTGATTGTTATGTCCAAAAATCAGAAACTTTGTCATCAAATAAATCAGTCGATATAAAAACATGTCGGGCATCCCCAGTGTAGGGTTCCGTAGTTATTCAAAAACGGCTAGACCATCATGTTTGAAAAAGTTTTATTTAAAAGTATTCTATAAGCCTATTATTTTTGTCACATATTTGGATTAAAAGTTAGAGGTTATTATTTATTATTTTATTCTGGAGCTATCTTGCGAAAATATTGACTTGAGGAAAAAACTTTCATTCGAGTAACTTATTCTTTTTAAAATATCTATTCAAAGATACCCCACACTATAGGATTACAGCACAATAAAAAAGCATCCCGGCATTATGAAAAAAATGTATATAGTTTTTTTCGTAGGTACCACTTTGTCGCCGTAATTAATATGTATACCTATACCAAACTGCATTTTTTATGTACTAACGGCCACAGAGCTATGCTGCGGACGGGCAGACGGACTTTGCGAAACTATACGGGTTTCTAGTAGGGCTCACGGTACACGTGTAACCCGCCAAACCGGATACCCGTGTTCTTAAGCCCGGCGGTACTAAGAACCCGAATTACACGAACCCGCCGGGTACCAGTGTCCGTGTCCAATACACGGATACCGTTTACACGAAACCGCGTGCTACCCGGGTAACCGGGTACTTAAGACCGATCCGAACGGGTTCGAAATAATTTGAGCAAATGCAAATAAGGTCTATTATTTAATGTAACCTGCAGCTTCGTTCGACACTACAAAACACTACCTGTTCAGGAAAGGTCAGCCGATATAATTTTTTAATAACGTTTTATAAATGTCGACTCTATCTGTTACGCAATAAGGTCTATTTGACAAAATTAGCCTTTCGCATCTATCCATTTTTACTATAGCTCTTAAGTCTCACAACCCATTCGTACGCTTCTCGTCAAGGACGTCCCCGAACCCGCGGGTAATTAAAGTCCGTGTAAATAATACCCGTGTACCCGTGTAGACGGGTATTATTTACACGGACTTTAATTACCCGTGTAAATCGGGTCAGAAACCCGTGTACGTGTAACACGAACACGGGTATGAGAAACGTTGACACGAAACCCGGACACGACCGCGAGCCCTAGTTTCTAGTTTACTACGGAACCCTAAAAAGCAAGTCACGATATGAACACCGTCCAGACACATTTTTGGGATTTGCCACTGTATGTCTGTCTGTCTGCGGACAACAGCAAGTTTTACTACAAAAAATGGATTTATCGAACTTGTAATAGTACGTTAAAAATCTGTTTGAAATCACCATGTACGCAGCATTTTCTATGAACAATGAGCACAATGACACATGACTTATTGTCTTACCAAGTCAACGTACATACGCGCAGGGAATAATACCTACATCTTAAATCACTATTACATCTCATCTTTGCATGTGCAATATAAAAATAAGTACCTATTACCAAATCACCACGCAATTAATTTCCTGTAAATATTTTGAAACACAGAAAATGTACAATTGATACTTGTATCCTATACTAACACTAACCGCGACATAAAACATGAATCACGTAAGGTTATACAGCAAGGGGCAATACCGTTAGTTCTTTCATCAAGGAAGCCCCGAATAATTACCCGTTACAAAGGAATGTGAACAAAATATAAACTATACTCATATTACACGCATAGAAATATCTAATTATACGTATCAGTACAACAAAATAGTGATTATAATATAATCGTAATGTAAATATTAATTACCATAGATAAAATGTATATCTCCATTATAATATTGAGAATTAAGTACATAGGATCGACTATTTACATAATAAATTAACAGATGTAATTGTAAGTAGTTTAAATTCTAGTAGTTTTTTTGGTGAATACTCCTAAAATTATCCACGCGCATATTATCATTAGCGCTCTAAAATGCGTTCAACAACCAATTACCAGCATTATTGCAACCAGTGTAATATGGCAACTTTTTTTCCGTGGTAGGTAAAATTTGTAATGAAAAGTTAACGTTGTATTGTAAGTTAAACTACCGATTTCTGTAAAGAAATGAGTTTAAAATTGGAAGTGCTGTTAAAAGTCAAGTGGGTGACTATACTAAATAGTATCCACAGATATTAAGAATATCGATATGAAATTACAAATCGGCCTACCTCGAACTTTGAAATCCTAGAGGATTTGTCTATCTCGATCCATCTAATGACGCCTTCGTTGGAGTGACAGAGAAAAATCCTCGAAAATTACGAATTTAGATTTTTGCGGTAGTGCGCCAGTACGTCTTCTTAATATAAACCGTAAGACATTCGATCTCGAGTAATATAAGAATAGGGACTTCATTAGACTATTCACGATTTTAAAAACAGGCGACTTAAAGGAGGATTTAATTGCCGCCATTTTGTTTAAGTATTGATATTTTGCTGTTATGAAAATATAATTGTGAAACTTACATGTAAAGTATATTTTAGTTGGAAATATGATTATCATTTGGACGTAGTTTAGCGAAAAGGATCCAACCTCAAAAAATTGTCATTGAAAAGAATGACTTTTTGTTTTTGACAGAAGGTTGATGTTTTATTGACACATTTTTGTGGACTGAATCCTTTTCCCTAAACTACGTCCATTTGGCGTATGTGTCCACAAGAAAATCAAATATTGGCGTAGGTACAAAGATAATAGTCACTACAATATTATTAAAAATGCAGGTAATATCGCTATGGCTTCAGAACCCATTTTCAAGTACTTATGATATATTATGTGTTTAGATAAAGTAATGTATATAACTATACCTAATTAGTAATCATCGTTATCAACGTGCACTTTCCGTGGCAATGGCTATGGTTGACAGAAAAAGTATGTGAAAATGCGATTTTGTTCTATTACTCGTACTTTTAGTAAAAATCAGTAAAAATAGAACTCTCCTTAGGATACATACAAACTATATACTACTTTAAATAAAATATTTTAAAAATAAAAATAAAACCGCCTTCAAAAATTCGCCCGAACTAAAAAGTTAAAAATAATTTTGGTTCCTACTTCTTAGGATTTCCTACCCAAACCTAAACCTTTTACCCTATTCATTGAAATAAAACATTATGGCTAGGTACCCTACAGATTTCTTAGAAGTCGGTGCCAAGCCGAATACGTTCATAGGTATATGTATATTAGATAGAGCTTTGTAACTTACTGTCACTCCGATTACGCTTTTATCAACAGAATGGTCTGCCTCAGTCATTTTCATGAAAGCATAACCGGAGTGGCAGTATATTACAAAGCTCTATCAAATACATATAAGTACTCGCAAAGTGAACATATTTGGCTTGGCACCGACTTCTAAGAAATCTGTAGGGTACCTAGCCATAATGTTTTATTTCAATGAATAGGGTAAAAGGTTTAGGTTTGGGTAGGAAATCCTAAGAAGTAGGAACCAAAATTATTTTTAACTTTTTAGTTCGGGCGAATTTTTGAAGGCGGTTTTATTTTTATTTTTAAAATATTTTATTTTTTGCTTTTTAGTCGTGTAAATATAAAATCGTTATTCAGTATGCTCTAAATACTTATAATTAGAATGTACTGCACTGTAGTAGGCCATAAAACCTGAACTAGCGAACTTATATGAATACAAAAACAATTTCAAAGGTAACAGACTTAGCATGCCAATATTATTTAAAGAATCACTAACCGCTAACCGACATGTCATAACTACTAAGCAAACACTTGAATAGATCTTGAAAATGTATGACATTTGTTATATATACAAAGAATGATCCTCCAACCCCTAATCGTTAAGGAGTTATTCCTTTCCTCATCAGATCACCAACATGAGACTATGACCACCTAAAGGCAAATACTCGAATAGCCTCCAAAATATATGAAATATGTTATATTTAAAGAATTATCCCCCAACTCCTAATCTCCAAGGAGTTGTACCTTACATCATCAGCTCACCAACATGAAAGGATGACCACCTAAAGGCAAATACTCAAATAGCTTCCAAAATACACGAAATATGTTATACTTAAATAATTATCCCCCAACTCCTAATTGCTAAAGAGTTGTACCTTCCATCATCAGATCACTAACTTAAGATGTTCATGACTAGATGCAAATACTTGATTAGTCTTCGAAAATAAATGAAAAATGTCATGTGTGCCTACAACATTTGAAGAGTTCCCTCGATTTCTCCAGGATCCCATCATCAGATCTGGATTCGGTGACAATGGGACCAACTAGAAGGTATACCCTTTCAAACAAAAAAAGAATATTTGAAATCGGTCCACGCGTCTTCGAGTAATCGGGGAACATACATAAAAAAAAAAAAGCTATTCGACGAATTGTTAACCTCCTCCTTTTTGAAGTCGGTTAAAAAAGAAAAAATCTAATATCATTAATTTAGGACACAAAATGTCATTTAGCGAAGTCTTTATTTTAAGTAATATGAATATTCAAGTGGCTTAAGATCAGTGTTATATAATGGATTTTTCAATTTGACGTGAACATTTGACAGCCGAATCTGTTTAATATATTTTAGTCGTTTACTCGTTTGATCAGTGTAATTTGAATAAGTGATTAAAATATGTATAGGTAATTAATTATTATAATTAAAATTACTATGATTTCTGAAATTTTAATAATTGATAAAATACCTGTGTATTGATTTTTCTGTCGACCATACTTTGCCACCAAAACCACACGTTAATAACGATGACTAGTCTTTTAAAACACTCGTCTGAACCTATTATAAAACTCGTTACGCTCGTTTCATAAAAACATACTCGTGTTTTAATGCCTCTCATTACGTACGGTTGCATAAACTACTATTAAGCCTGTATTTTGTTATACATTATATACAATTTAAATTTTGTTACTGATTACATTTTATGCATGAATTTTACATATATTTAGGGACTTTTTATAATTATACAATTACCAATTGATTAGGTCAAGAAGTTATAGTTAAAGTAGCAATATTATATTGTGTAAGGCTATTTCCCTTCACGTGTTAAACTAATGTTAGTAGGGTATGGAAGCAAACTATTCAATGGTACTAAGCCGCCTTACATTCCAATATAATATAATATTGAAGAAATTATCTTTTTAAATTAAATTGCCACCACATCTGGCAGAATGTTCTATTTTAATAGATGACCTTAGTGAACGAATCAGCCGGGTAAAAAAAGGTAGAACATACAGGGTGAAAAAAACTAATGCCACATGGATGGCAATCTAAATATTGTAAATAGCACATTTCGTGTAAAGTCCCCCTTACACATTGTTTTTTAAAAATAAACGAAAGTCCCCCTTACACAAAATATTCTATTTACAATATTTAAGGTAGTTGCCATCCATGTGGCATTCGATTTTTCCACACTGTATAGCAAATCAGTTCTTTTACCAAGTGATGGAGGTGTGTGTGCATAAAATACTTAGTTTATTTCAGTCAGTTTCTATATACTTTTTCAATATATACCAAGTTAATAACAGATATATTTTTCCCTTATTGTGATAACCGCTCAACAAAATTGTTTCTTAAAATAATAATGCAAAATACAAGGTTAGTCGGTGGATGAACAGGTACCTTTACGTCATTATCATTAATGTTATTGTGAGTCTAGGTGACTTTCGTGAGAATCTTGGTTTTACTTGATTACAAAAACGTTCAATTATTCGAGAAAATGCAATTAAAAGCTATGCAACATATTTAATCATATTCAGCGTCCAATGGCGTACTTATTACATCATAGTATACAAATTCAAAATGTAGAATAAAATGCACATTTATTTTAAAAATCTTGCATAAAAACTTTTTATTATCAATTAAACTTACAAGTGCAAATCATAATATATTTCAATCTTAAATGAGATCATTTGAAACGACTTATGAAAAAAAAATTAAACATAATGGAGAGATTCATAAAATGGCGAGAATTAGTTATTAAATACTGCATAAGGAACTTTTAATTAGACGTATACTATCGAGATGACTCGACAGCACACGACTTACGGGTCTTATTAGTGAATACTAATCGTCATTTCTGTATTCAACCTGTCTGTCCGCGCTTCACTCAGACGAGCAAAACCGAAATGTTACAGTACATTTGTCGAACAATACCAATTAAAACTAATAATTATATAATACGTTATTCTATATAATTTGATTTTAATACATTGACTTAAAAAATAAATACGTGAAATATGAGTTGACTGTCAACCAAAGTAATCTCAATTATTATTTATAATCACACACACATAAATATACATTTATTATTCTAATTATAACATTATTGTATTTAGAAAAGTATTAGAATTATTACGCTGCTTTCAAAATACTTTTGTACATAATCAGGTAAATTAAATATGGAACACCAATTCCGTCAGTGTTAGAACATAAATCAAGAATAATAAACATTAAATCTTTAGTTATGACATCTAAACATGGATCTATCGATTTTTTTTACAGGGTTGTCACAAAAATAACCCAAGATTTTAATTCAATATAAAACACTTTTTTTTGGTGATATATATTTTTTTCTGAAATATAAAGTACTCAAAATATTAGGGTTAAATAATGAAAATCACATCAGGTAAATGACTTTAAGGTTGTGTTGTGAATTTCATACTTAAAACACCGGTGGTCCAGTTTGCTAAAATCTCTAAATCGTCAACAAAAATGGGGTCAAGACACAAAGGAAGGTGGATTTACACCAAACAAGCGAATGCTCATTCTATCACCCACACTACGAAATCAACGAATTTCGACGAATTACGTTTTGTGTAGCGAACGAATTTCGTATAGTGGGGATAGAATCAGCATTCGCTCGTTTGGTTTAAATCCACCTTAATATATGATACTTAAGCCGAGCTACAACCGATGTGTGCGTAACAAATGCACGGGCGCGGGGCGTTGTATCGTATGAAATGTCATAGGAGATGACGCTCGAATTGCGTGGCCGTGGTATGCACGCCCCTGTGACTTGCCTTAACCCTATTTACTGTTCTTTATCGTTCAGGTAGCAATACAAATTAGGACAAATAAAAGTGCTTATCAATACATTAAAATCTTGCGTTATTATTTGGGACGATTCATATAATTGGCTATGGATTAAAAATCTATTACGTGTAACTTCTACTCTATTTATTTATACGTGGGTGACTAATTATGAATCAAGGACTGACTGACAAACAATTACAAAAAAAACATATTGCTTAATTGAGCAACTTTATTAAGTGGAAGGGATAATTGAACACGTTATTTTAGTTTTCTACACTAAACGGTGTTGAGGAGGAATAAGTACTAACCGAATGTAATGCATTGGTTTTGGAATACGCTTGTACATTTGGTTGAAGTGGCAGCTTTGTTTTTGAGCAAAGGCTACGCGGGTACACAAAGGCCGTAACCAACGGTAATAACCATAGCATGCGCCGGCCTTAGAATCTTGATATTTTTTTTGTTATTTTCATGCATCTTAATTACGGTGAATCAGCCTATTTTTCTGAGCAGCAGTATACAGCGTGGGAGTAAGTATGCCGACAGATTGTACCCATGCATTTTAGACGTCAAACCAAGTAAGAAATATTACATGCCTTATGTCATTGTCGATAAAAAGATTTTCGTATTAGATTATGCATGACCAGTAAAACAAATGTAAAGAAAGACTTTTTTACCATATTTTTCGTCATTTCTTTTAACGGCAATAAATGGGTATGTATGGGTGAAAACTACAAGTATTCAAAGTTTAATCAAATAGGCACTTTTCAGTGTGTTATGATTTATGATAAAAAAGGTTTTGAATGTGGTCAGGAATATGTATATATTTAAGTTATATCAGTTTGTCGGCACACTCATTTCCCATCCTGTAGAGGGCACGCAATAAAAACGCGCCGTCACCGAACTGTACCGTCACATTTTTTAAGCAGCAGTCTTGCCTTAACTTAAAACTCTCTTAAAAAATGAATACAACTGCCAACTAAATACTTTTAGTAAAATTCAACAAATCTATAGCAGCAATTTTTTTGCATTATCTGTGAAATAAAACAATAAAATATTCATTAAGCATTTGATTTTGGTGATTAAATAGATGCTTTAGTCTTTATTGAATTGTGTTGGAGAGTTGTAATTTATCGTACCCTTTATTGAATTAGGCCCCGCTGTATTGTGTACAGGCAGTATTTAACCTGTGTTGTTGAGAATACTACTGTACCTGCATATTCCAAAGGCCATAGTCGGATTTTCATAGTAAGTCAGCCTTTAAATCAACCAGACTCTAGTATTTTTTTGTGAGTACCTCTTATGGTGAAGAATATTTCTGCTGAGTATCAACGTCCTATCGGTGACAGTTTTTGACTTATGATTTTTTTTAGTTTTTTCTTGAATGTGTTGTATCTCAGGATGTATAAAAGCGAATTGCTTCAAATTTTGAAATAATGTTCTTTATTTAGATATGCATCGAATTTAAAAAAATGAATATCGATTGTCGTATAAAAAAAAGAAAAAAAAAGACCAAAAAATTTTTCATATTTTTTTTTGTGTACCTATGAAGTAGTGACACCTCTATTTTCTTTTTCTAATTATAGACCATACTTTGGCCTACTAGTTGCCTAAGTATCAAAATTTTCCAAGCGGTACTTCTTACCAAAAATCGGCAATATGTGTGGTCAAGTTCTGCATTCAATCGGTGTTTTTCAATGTAGTATACAAACTCTTCATTTATATTTGAGTTTTCTTATCAGGTTATCTTATTTAAGAGTAAATGCTAATGACAACTTAATGTCATCATGATGCAAGCTGTTTATTTCATTATTAATCGGCCGTTTACCATTTCAACTAGCGTATCTCGATAATATTTAACTGCAATGATATTATTTTTAATGAATATCTCATAAATAATATCGAATTACGCTAGTTAAAATAATAAACGGCCGATTAATAATGAAATAAACAGCTTGCATCATGATGACATTAAGTTGTCATTAGCATTTACTCTTAAATAAGATAACCTGATAAGAAAACTCAAATATAAATGAAGAGTTTGTATACTACATTGAAAAACACCGATTGAATGCAGAACTTGACCACACATATTGCCGATTTTTGGTAAGAAGTACCGCTTGGAAAATTTTGATACTTAGGCAACTAGTAGGCCAATGTATGGTCTATAATTAGAAAAAGAAAATAGAGGTGTCACTACTTCACAGGTACACAAAAAAAATATGAAAAATTTTTTGGTCTTTTTTTTTCTTTTTTTTATACGACAATCGATATTCATTTTTTTTAATTCGATGCGTATCTAAATAAAGAACATTATTTCAAAATTTGAAGCAATTCGCTTTTATACATCCTGAGATACAACACATTCAAGAAAAAACTAAAAAAAATCATAAGTCAAAAACTGTCACCGATAGGACGTTGATACTCAGCAGAAATATTCTTCACCATAAGAGGTACTCACAAAAAAATACTAGAGTCTGGTTGATTTAAAGGCTGACTTACTATGAAAATCCGACTATGGCCTTTATGAAAAAATTACTTAGTCTAAAATAAATTACCATAGCACAAAATTAAAGTGCTGAAAAAGCTTGCTAGTATAACAATAATAGTTTTGTATAGCAATATTATCAGGTGGATTAGAATCACAGGATTGTCAATTTAAGTAGCTGCCCTCAGACGTTTTAACCGTTCCTTCTCCATGTGGTCTACTGGGGGCTCCCGCTCGAATGACACGAGTTCCAATGCTGAAAATGGATGATCCAATTAAATATTCTATAAAAAGAAAAAAAAAAAAAACAAAAAAAAAAACTATTATTGTAATGTGCAGCCTTTGCAAAGTCATGGACCCTACGAGTATATATTTTCACCTATATTTATCCCCTGTAATCAACTAATAGGACAACGCATATACCGGCTACAAAATTGTATTCACTACATAAATGTTAGATTTTTTTGTAGGCGATACAGATAACGAAGTAAAAATTTAATAAAAAAAAATCCAGGCCAAATGGAAAGAATTCTCGAAATAATCAAGGGTCAACAAAGGGTGTTAAAATAACCATAACAGTCGACCCAGTTCTTCTATCAATCTACTCATAAACTAGTTACTATAAAATAAGAGCCATGCGCTAACACCATTTATAAAAGTTGAGTCGATGTAAGTTTAAACCTTAAGTGAAACTATGAAAGTTATTTTGATGTAATCGTTGCAAGCAGTGACTTTCAAGGCGAAAACAGTATTTTTGGCGCTATATATGTACCGTGGCCTTAGGAACCTAACATTTAAAGTAAAATCATTCATTAGTACTCACATCTGTTCTTTGAGTTTATATGTTTATTAAAACTAATTTTGAAGACTAATTATTATCCTACCAAAATACCCTCAAATACACAAAATAAAACTCTTCTTTCAAAAAGGCTCTCATTAACCGGTACTGCGAATTGTTACTAGTCATAGGCATATCAGTAACAGTATGTAATTATAAAATGTTAGTAATATGAATAAGTATAGTAGTAAGAATAGTAATAATTAATGTAAATTGCGACACCCTTCAGGGTTCATGTAACTTAAACTTATGTTTTGTTCATGAATGCAAATATAAACAATAAACAATAAAACCTTAAATTATACTCTTCAATTCAGTAGATCGTTTGAAGTGCACCCTGCCTTTTCGCCGAAATAACTTTTCCAAATATGACTTGTATTTATGTATTTATCTTATGGCAATTATATTACACTGCTGTACATTAAATTTTATCTTATATTTCCTTCTAAGTAGTAGCTGACCTCGTAGCATTTTTAAGGTCTTCTACCGCTCCTCGGCCGTCGGGCCCGTACGGAAAGAGCAACGATAATAGGCATGATGACTGGCAAGTCAAATCAGCATCTTTTATCGAACTGTCAAAACGATCACCACTACGGAATTTTATATGAAATACTCAAATGTGACGTCACGTTTGAATATTGCCAAATGACCTACTCTTTTAAGTTCTTTTCAATTTATTAAATAGAAGTTCTGTACAAAAATTACTGCAATCTACATCTTAGTAATAATTTCTTCGTGTATTATGTAGTGCATAATGTTAAATAATTTATTTTAACTACAGTCATCATCCCCATTTTATATTTTTATCGTCATTACATCCCGCTAGACGTGTTTGTACACTTTGTACTCACCGTTCTCGGTGAGCGTAGGTGTGTCATTGAGGAAGCGCCAGGCGGGCGCGTGCGGGGGCGGCGGCGCGGGCGCCGGGGGCTCGTCGCCGCAGAGCCGGCGCGCCGCGAGCTGCCGGCTCACGTGCCGCGCCAGCAACGACCACTTCTCGAAGTTCACGCGGTTGCCGCTCATCCTGGAGCAATAGTACATTGTATTATACTAGTGTAATAGTACACAAAAACTTTTTTTTGTCGGCAAGTGTGATGAAAACATTGTATGCATCACGTCTTCACACTTGCCGACAAAAAAATAACCCCCTTATTCATAAACGTTTGTTAACTTAACAAGCCGCTAATAATTGTTTGTCCCTTTTGCTCTTATGGACACATTGTTAAGACCGAAAGGGACAAACAATTATTAGCCGCTTGTTAAGTTAGCAAACGTTTATGAATAAGGGGGTAAGTTTTTAGACATAATATTATTAAATGACGTACTGACATTTCTATTACACGCGCAAGCAATGGCGCGCTTAGACAGCAAGTGTGATGAAATAATACATTACTATAGAGGCCGGGACGAAAGGGGTTGCCGCCCGAAGACATATAGACGGATAGGTCTGAGGCGGGCAACCCCATATATCCGGCCGAGGTGCGAGAATGTATTTGCTTTTCTCAAATTTCATTGCATGTTTGAGTCTCAAACATGCAATGAAATAAACAACAAAAACATCAATGTTATTGCCCAGGATCGGACAAACGCCCGTCATTTTGAAAACTTAACCCTGTGCCGTATGGTAGAGACTTCCTTATCTTATGATGTTAACATATTTTTCTCAAACTTGCTACGGAATGTTGATGTTACTTACTTTAAATTAAGCCCGGAAATACTATGTATCCGGTGTCATGTGCTAAGATGATATGTAAAGAGATTTCTAGTACATTACTATAGAGGACGGGAAACGAAGGGTTACAGGCCAAGTAGATATATCTGGCCGAAGGAACTGAGGCCAGATAGGAATACGCGGCCTGTAACCCTGTTTCTCGCCGAGATTTGTATAGTGCTTTTCTCAAACTTGCCATGAAATAAAACGAAATGATTTCGCCGAACCATACTATTTGATTTGTAAATAAACCAATAGTACAGTATCGTACAACATTAAAAAAAAAACATTCGCGCCTAACTTTTTTTTTAAATCTGTTTAGGGTATCCTTTTACCTGGTGGTATAGACATTAGTTCTTAGGTTATTTTTTTTTCTGTGGCTGAATGTCAAGACATAGTGTCACAATTTGACGTTTCAAAACAAAAGACAGTTTGTTTGCAGTCCTAGGTGTGAAATAAATACATGAAATCTCTTTACATATCATCTTAGCATATGCCACCGGATACATAGTATTTCCG
This sequence comes from Thaumatotibia leucotreta, assembly GCA_025490895.1. Taxonomy (NCBI): domain Eukaryota; kingdom Metazoa; phylum Arthropoda; class Insecta; order Lepidoptera; family Tortricidae; genus Thaumatotibia; species Thaumatotibia leucotreta. Next base: position 50,203 of record JALPQI010001397.1, on the reverse strand, counting down.
GGTTTAATTTAAAGTAAGTAACATCAACATTCCGTAGCAAGTTTGAGAAAATGTATTTTTCACACCTAGGACTGCAAACAAACTGTCTTTTGTTTTGAAACGTCAAATTGTGACACTAGGTTTTGACATTCAGCCACAGAAAAAAAAATAACCTTAGAACTAATGTCTATACCACCAGTTAAAAGGATAACAGATTAAAAAAAAGTTTGACGCGAATGTTTTTTTTTATGTTTTACGATACTGTACATATGGTTTATTTACAAATGAAATAGTATGGTTCGGCGAAATCAGTTCGTTTTATTTCATGGCAAGTTTGAGAAAAGCACTATACAAATCTCGGCGAGAAACAGGGTTACAGGCCGCGTATCCCTATCTGGCCTCAGTTCCTTCGGCCAGATATATCTACTTGGCCTGTAACCACAGGTTCCCGTCCTCTATAGTAATGTACTATTATTAATATTTTTTTATAATACGAACACAAAGTATCTATTGAACGTATTGCGAAAACACAAATCAAATTATTTATTAACTAAATATTTTTATTTTTATCTTTAACTTTATTTTTAACTTTATTAACTTAATACTATACACGGTGTTACGTCAGCATTCCGAAAGATTTTAATGCTGGATTCCTGACCATATTTAGAGTCTTTAATGTTATATAAAATTTCCTGGATTCGGCTTGGTTTCAGAGAGACTTGACGAAATACTAAAAAAACAATTGAAATAAATAATTTAAACAAATTGTTGTTATGATAAAAAGTACTGGAAATGTTAAAAAGTATTCAAATCGGCCTAAAAAAAAGATATTTTTTTTTTGTGGAATTGATTTAGGTCTCATAATATTTTTTGTTTATTTTGATGTCTAGAATGCATAGTTAAAATCTTTCGCAATGCTCGCGTAACACCGTGTATATTGACACTTGACAATCTTATGTAAAGTAAATGTCTCCAAACGAACAATCTGGCAAAAATAATTTGGGACCCGAACAGAAAGGGTTAGAAGTTTGAACGCAATATCGAAAGGTGCTCGTTTTATGAGATGATCCTTTAAAATTGGATGGAAAAGTCAATTTTACAGTATAAACATATTCAAAAAGTAATAATAACATTGTAAACCCCATAGAACATACAGCATCTTTAGTTATTAACCCCCTTATTCATAAACGTCTGCTAACTTATCAAGCGCTAATAATCGTTTGTCCCTTTGTCTCTTATGGACACATTGTTAAGATCGAAAGGGACAAACAATTATAAGCGGCTTGTTAAGTTAGCACTTAGCAGACGTTTATGAATAAGGGGGTTTGACTTTATGATATCATGGGACGATCTTACACAAATCAACAGACCCACGGTAAACTCAATTAAGGCTTAAGTTGTAGATGTTAAGCTATGATATATACATATAATAATACATAGATACCTAAATATATAGAAAAAAACCATGACCAAGAAACAAATATTCGCTCTCGCAGGGATTCGAATCTGGAACATCCAGTTTCGTAGGCAGGGTCGCTACCGACTGAGCTACGGAGGCTGAATAAAACTAAGGCCTTCAGACTAATGTCGTGGCCAAGGCGTTATGTCGACACTTACTTTGATGATGAGCCTTGATTCGCAAAATGCAGATCCCTACAAGTTACGGATAGCAGCGGTACAGCAGTTTCAGTAGGTGCCGCCGCTAGCGCCGCTCGGTATCTATAATTAAAATAATTCACCTATGTATTTGTTTCTATTAAATATTTGAATTTTGATTTAAATTAAACAAAAATTCCACATAAATAAAGCACCTAAATGATATTATATCCTTGATAGTTAACAAAATCCTACTATTTGGATAAACAGGCACATTACTGTAGACAAACCACATACTAGTCTCCGCTTAGTGCTCTCTTCATTAAGCAAAAAATTACTGTCTTTAGCCCCATTACAAATGGAGCTATTAACACTTCCTAATTACCTTGCATGGTTTCCACTAGGTTCGACACATAATTCCAATTGACGAAGTTGTTGACCGCAAACACCCGATGTGCGGCTCCACTGTAAGAAATTATCAACAATTTAGGTACGTGTGCATACAAAGGCAGAAATAACATCCTCTAATTTGGAGAACAAATTCAACTTGTGCCTTCCGGGTGCCGCATAACAGGCAAAACGTCAGACTTGCTTTCAATTGGCGATGGCGTAACTATTTCTGTTATTGAAGACATAGAAATCCAGATTCGTTTTGACACCCTATAAAGCAATCAACCATAGCCTTACAAATAAATGTTGTAGACATTAAGTTAATTATTACCGTTTTCTTAAGTCGTGTTACTGGCGACATATTCAGAGCACTAATTATGGCCATGAGAGAGTTGAAATTTCCTAGGTTGAAGCATTCTCTAGCTGTCATAACCCACTGTTCTATTATTCGCGCTCTGTATTTGCTTTTTACAGCCTGAAATGAAAGAAAAAAATTAAGTAAGCAGGCAGATGCACAGAGAACAAAATACAACATTATTTTAAATTTTTAAGTAAGCAGGCAGATGCACAGAGAACAAAATACAACATTATTTTACATTTTTAAGTAAGCAGGCAGATGCACAGAGAACAAAATACAACATTATTTTACATTTTTAAGTAAGCAGGCAGATGCACAGAGAACAAAATACAACATTATTTTAAATTTTGTCTGTATGGGTTTCAACCATTAAAAGATTGTTTTTAGGAGATACGTGATCTTGACCTGTCCTTTTATAAAAAAACGGTACTATAAAATAAGTACCTAACTGCAGATAATTAACAATTTTCAATTATTTCATGCTTTTTCTATAATTTACATAAAGTTTAAAAAAAGTCTTCAATAAATTTTAATAAAAAGACACAGTAAAATTGTTTGCCTTATTTCTAAACAAAACAATAATTGTTTAATTTTGAACAGAATAATACAACTATACTATCTAATGAATACCTTTAAAATATCAGTTGCACATAAGTAGCTGAGTCTGTTAAACCAGTCCGCATATGCTTCCAAATTTCTTGTACTTTTCATGTCAATGTGGTGTAAATTGATGGCAGTCTTTCCACAAGATGATGCAGGTTGTTGTGGCTGTGTTGGAGCAAAGGTTTGAACAAATTCCTCAGGCCCAACAAATGACAGCCGATGTAACTCAACTATAGTCAATTGGTTCGCTAGTTCAGCTGGTGTTAATCCAAGTGTAAGAATATCTCCCTGTTGATACAATATGAAATGTAAATGAACATTGCAATTAAAAGTACAGAATTTTACTTGTTCCTAATTACTAATTAAGTTAAAATTTTTACCTGTGCTAACTGTTCTACTGCTGTCACTTGAGGTATTTCAACCAATGTTTCTTCATACTGTTCAAGAGCTGTTAGTTTATCAAGAAGTTTCTCCAACATTGTTGATACTTCCACTCTTACAGAAGACATGTGTTCCGCCGCACACCTACAAGAATATCATATCAATTTGTGTAAAATTTTTTTTTTAAGAAATAAAATGTAATAAAAATTAAATGTGTTGGCACTTTTAAATCTATTTAATCATTTACCTTTGTGTAATATTTCGAACTAGAGCCATGACTCTGTCATCGCGGAAGTCATAGGGGAACATACTAGTCCACTGTGTCAACACCCTCACTAGGGCTCTCATGTCCGCTAACTCTTTTTCTACTAAATCCTTCACTTCTGTCCTACCCTATATAACATTAAAACCATGAATACAAAATTAACACCAATTCTGTATAATACTGATAAACAATATTCAATTCAGCTTAATAAAATGAATTAGAAACTCAATAATTATAGAAAATGTACCACAATACTTACAATTTTGTCATATGTTTTAAAGTATCGCTTACAGAGCTTCCCAAGCAATTCATGAGGCTTAATGAAAAGCCGCGAACACAACAGAAATGTGAATGTATAGGACTTATTAGCCCCAGGCCGCAGCATGTCTACCAGTGAATCCAAGGGAGCACTAACAAGTTGGCCATCTTTATACTCAAGGTCTGTCTTTTCCACTGGGCTAATTTACAAATGTTGTTAGAGTTTTTACTCCAACAGCTGACAACTATAAGAAAAGAAAGTTGGAAATAGTATATTTCATGTATTTTGCAATAAAAAACTATCATGCACTGTAAACGCTAATACCTGTGTAGCATCTCCCTTTTGAGTGACAAAATTTAAGCCACCATTCATAACAAGATGTTTACAAGAGTTTTCTGTCATAAATTTATTTCCTCTCACCATAGAATAATAATCATCATTCTGTAAATAAGTTACATTCAGCTTTAGTAATATTATCACTGTTTCTTAAACGTGAATAATGAAAAATCAGTACCCAAAGTAAATAAATAAGTGTAATAATAAGAGTGTGCTAGGTAAAATGCAATTGTTTAAAACAAATGTCAACTTACATCATAGTAAGAGAGTCCAGTGCCATGCAATAGAGCTGGGTCAGGTGGAAGAGGAGCATGGTCAGTGGGTGGTGGAGGGACAGGGGCTGGCTCACTGGGCGGAGGCGGCACTTTAATGTTACACCCACTACATGATGCTTCATTCAGCTTACTTGCGTAGTAATACATAGCCATTCAATTTCTTAAAAGCAGGCCAATACTTAGCTTCTGTAGCTTTACTGGCACACTTTAAGTTAAAGAACCCATTGGGCTATCTAAAAGCATAATGCAATGATTACCTGGGCGCAATATCAATTAGTTACATAAACACAATTAATAATTATGCCATCATATTCATAACAGCACTTATATAATATATGCAATGCAAATGCGAAATCATAAGAGACAACAATATTTTCGTAACGTTCAATTACATTATTTGAAGGTATATTATGAAATATATATGACTAGAGCGATTAAAATATGTTATCGTATTCCATCTGGCAAAAGATTCATGATACAGAAACAAATACATTGATTAATTTATTATCAACAGCTTTAGTTGGGTAACAATTTTCACTAGGTCAGTTCAATAAAAAAATAATGAGGCGTTACTAATAAACGTAATTCATGAATTATATGATGATTTTCTTTTAGGATATTAGGAATTATTGATGGTACAAATACAGAGGGTGAAAGTTGTCACCTACAACCGCGATCATAATTTACCTTTGTAATCACGCCTCAGATCATTTCATCAGGTCCTTCGTTGCACAGATATATTCAAAATAAATTAAGGAATACTAAAACACTAACAAATTGTTTCACCTTATTTAGACTACTTAAATGAAATATATTTTACGCAAAATAGCGCCAACTGAGAGCACTATTGTTTTTTCTTTTTTGTATTGTTTGTATTAAGTGTTGCCATAAGCAAATAATCATAGTCACAGCCACAGACTGTACAAGTTGACATTATAAAAACAAATATTTAAGGCCGCATTAGGCAAAAAACGACACAAGCCTTACCGAGGTTAACGCTTTTGTAAAGAATATTATACCCTAAAGTTGGTTTAACATATTAGTAATATATGCCGCCAAATTGTTTGAGCATTCCTTCGATTTTGGTGGAAACTATGTGTTAAATTGGTATTACACGGCTGGCAACTATTACAGATGTAGTGAGAAATGACTTGCCTTCGGAAACGTTCGTCAACGTCATGCTGTTTCAGTCTATCTCACTGAGACTGACAGTAATAGCTGTCATGCTACTTCAGTCAGACTCGGTGACACTGCCTGAAACAGCATGTGTTTACGAACGTTTCCGAAGGCAAGTAATTTCTCACTACACCTGTACAGTGACTGTGGCGTGGCGGCGAGGTTTGTTCCCTACTGTCTAATAAGGGCTTTAATTTTTATTCTTATACTCTGGCCGTGATTATACCGCGAAAATCAAATGAAGGCGTCATTAGAGTGAGAGAGACAGATCCTCGAAATTTACGAATTTAGTTTTTCACGGTAGGGCCGCTGTCTATCCAGCTTGTCAGTAAGTAGGAAAAAGCGGGAATTTATAATTTTCTATGGAAAACTGACTCTTACCGCCTACATTTTTTAAATTTTGCGTTTAACCGACAAGGATTGGACGTTGAACAAAGTTTGAAACGTTGAAAAAAATTATTTTATACTACCCAGGGTCAGGTTTTATAAAGTTACATTTTACAATTTCGCTGTTTGCGTCTCTAACGCACATATAGGCTAAAAAGAGAGGCAAACAGCAAAATTGCAAATTGTAACTTTATAAAACGCGACCCAGGGATTGTTGGACAAGACTATAATTTAGAGGATATAGTCTGGCAAACTAACTTGTCAGTAGTGAGAGGAATAAACTACCGGACCGGGTACGATGATATTTTACTTCCTGGCCGAATATTGCTGAGGGTCTTTAAGAATAAATAATATTGACAAAATATGTCATATTTTACAGGTTGAAGTTTAGCCTGTTTTCCTCATTAATCGATACGTAACTAACGTATTCTTTGATATCGATCTAATTTGTTATGACAAATGCACAGTTGCTAAACACAGCTTGTAAACAACTGTAAGATATTAGGAGTCATTCGTTTTATTCCAAGAAAGCTAATTTAAAAATGCTGTTTTTAGATTTACTTACAGTTCGCATTTTATATAGCTATCAATTAAAATGAATAACTAGGTGCAATTTGAAAATAGTGCTATGCGAACTGTAAGTAAAAATATAAACCCTGTGTTTTTAAATTAGCTTTCTTAGGATAAAACGAATGACTCCTAATATCTTACAGTTACATAATAAAATGTTCGACGGAGATGGAAAGCGTTCAATCCATACAAATGTAACAACTTTACCCGCTATTGAAACTATTCAAAGAAATGTTCGCAGAGTGCCTACAATGTATACGAGGTATGTATTGTAACATATATTAGCGTAGTCCAATAGTTCTGGGGTTACCTTTTTTAGCTTTTATTGTGTAGGTCCCTGTTGTTACATAGTTTAGTCTTGTAGGAGAAATTACCAGCTGAGTCTGAAACCCCGACAGGTAAGTACCTACCTATCTAGGTAGGTACAGTCAAAGACAAAATAAGGTGTAGGTACACAAAAATGTTCTAAAATATGTCCCAGTGCACTCTAATTCTGTGTAATAAGAACGTCGTAACATACTTAATGAGCGGATTCTTTCGATAGGTACTTATTTTTGCACTTGACTGTAGTTACTGCACTCCTCCATGTAGTGATTTTATTCTTTCATCCTACTGACATAATTGTTAGAGTACTTCGGTACCTATGTTTTATTTTATCTGACAAATGATACTGGATGGTACTCTCGTTCACACTGGATGGTACTCTTATTCTTACTTAGACCTACCGTACTCAGATGCTATTGAATTTTTCAGGAAACCCCGTGACATACCATTTCATCTACCACACAGGAAGTTATTAGATAAAATAGAATATGTCAAGAAGGAACCACAGCCATTGGTAATCTTACTATGTTTAATACGGGGATCGTTATTGGTATTGAAATAAAATTAAATATTATATCTCCATGGATTAATTATATTTATCTGACATTTAAGATTCTTTTTACGTGTATACTAATATACAGGGTTACTTTTTCACCTGCACAATAAATTTTAAAATATCATTGGTATCGATAATAGATCACATTTATCAAATAAAATATATATTTTAAATTTTTATTAATGCTAATGTAACATAATGGGCGCACTGGTTACAAGTTTACAAGGCGTCAACCATGCGTCAACAGTGCGGTATGACGAAGGCGTGGGAAGGGGTGATCCAACCCGCCATGACATGTTAAACTAACAGTTGACAGTTCGTGCGTTTTGCTAGTTATACACGTAGATAGATGCGTAATACCTACGTCCGACATTTCTTGTCAGATTCGCGGATAAGTTCGAACATTATTCTCTTAGTTCTTTTGTTCCAAACGGGTAGTAACAATAAATGCTAGTATTTTGTATTTTGGACTACTATTACGTATGTTAATTTATTGTATCTACTGGTGAGAAAGTAACCCTGTATATGTAATAATATAGGTATTTATCAAACGGGTTACTCACATAATTTAAGTCGATAATTGCTCGACATGTTTCGATCCATTTAGAGGATCCTCATCATGTAGTGACTTACGGGAGTAACCCATTTGATAAATATTCAAATATGTTAGAGTCTCACGTTAGTTATAATATAATTCTAAAATAATAATATAGGTACGTTATTTCTCGAGTATCCCAAAATTCCCAAAACAGAATACCTACCGGGGGGTACCTACCTATAACCTATCATTCAGCTTATTTCTCAAAATCTTGTTACTAGTAATACAAGCGAAATTGTTAAAAATAAACTTCCGCTTGTATTAATTACAAGATACAAGATTTTGAGAAACGGGCCCATGTGTTGCTTGGGGAATTGGGGCGTCATAGTTGACACATTAAATTAAATTTTGTCGTACAATTTACGAGTAATACAACCAAACATCACTATTAGTTCTCTGTATCGGTTTATATTTTACTGAATATTATTTATTGTGATGATAACGGTTGATTCTCCAAATAAATGAATAACAATCACCAAATTAAAAATTTAAAAAACCGACTTCATCCGGTTTCTCCAAAATTCCCGATTTGTTTCCATCATTGGTTTCCTCAAATCCTACTTTCTGAATGCAAATTCTTGTAAATGAATGAAAATTACCAAAAGCGCCATACATGTACCTATAACATTTGAAGAGATCCCTCGATTTCTCCAGGATCCCATCATCAGACCCCAACTTGGTGCCAATGGGACCATCTCGGGGTAATACACGTTCGATCACAAAAAGAAATTTTAGAATCGGTTCACTATTCTCGGAGATATCAGGTAGCATACATACAAAAAAAAATTCAGTCGAATTGAGAACCTCCTCCTTTTTTTGAAGTCGGTTAAAAAAACCGACCAAGTGCGAATCGGACTCGTGCGCGAAGGGTTCCGTACCATTATCAATTTATTATTAAAAAAATACAGTTAAATTAACCTACCTCAAAAACTATAGGAGATAATTTAATCAAACCAAAAATCGTTGATAGAGTTTATTAATGTGCATAACATATATTTTTTTCAGAATTTTATATCGTGTAGTTTAAAAAATAGAGGGGGGGGACACATTTTTCCGACTTTGAGAGCTGATATCTCGAAAACGATTTGCTTAAATAAAAATGAGATTTATAAACCTTCATATCATTTTCAAAGACCTTTCTGTTAATACCCCACACGCTTATTTACTACAAAAAAAAAATTCTATCCCTCAGTTAGATGTATGGAGGGCCCCCACCCCAATGGTTTTTTTACAATTTAGTATCATAATCCTGTAGCGGTTCATACAAGACATATCCTTACCAAATTTCGTTACTGTAGCATTTATAGTTTCCGAGTAAATCGGCTGTGACAGACGGACAGACGGACATGACTAATCTATAAGGGTTCCGTTTTTGGCATTTTGGCTACGGAACCCTAAAAAAAAAGTAAGTAAGTAAATAATCGTGCGTCTTATATTTATGGAGCAGGCATAACAGTGGCAAAAGGTGATGTGTAGGTACCCTTTCGCCTCTAATTTATGCTTAGTTCGGTGAGTGGCTAAATGTTTATACCACTTCTCCCAGACTGGTTTCGCTGAAGCTCAAGAAGAACGGTTCAGACGAGAAAGGAAGCAAACTACGCTACAATTGGAACCAATTAACGTGGATGATACCTCTAGTAAGTTTAACATCGTAGCTGTTAGATATTAAATATTAAATGACAAACCCAAAATATCGATAGGTACTGAATAATTTGGGGCTAAACACTTCAGAATGTTCTGTAGTCGATTCCCTTTTTATACGCGGTCGAAAAACCCAATCCTAGTGGATTATATCGAAGCAGGCGTTGTATTAAAACGGGTTACTTTAGTATGGGTAAGGTACTTGTTTCAACACACTTAATAGGTGAAATTACTACAGTAAGTACAGCCGGCGATAAAAGCTTAGATCAAAAATTAAAAATTTGATAAAATCTCAGTTTCATTTAGTCTGACCACTGATTTAATTTTATACCACACTTATAACTTTCTTATCATATCATTTGCCAGGTAAAAGAAAGAAATCGCTTAAAATAAAAGAAGCAGATGTGCAAATAGAGCAGTCGACAGCCAAGACCAAAGACCCTCTAAAAGTGAAACCCGAAGTCAGATCCCAAAAGGAAGTCATCGACTATGTAAGAAACAACCCAGAATGTGGGTTCCTATACATGATGTACGCAGTGCATCCTGAAAATGTGTATTTCACACCATACTATCTCAAGTAAGTGTACTTATATTTTTCACTTTAGGAATCATCGAAATACTTATACTTAACTAAACCGACTCAAGACTACTTTTTATCACACCACTAATTGTCGCAGCGGTATACGGTGCAAAGTTTTCATCCTACTTAAATGAGCATAATTTTATACTAATGGTTTTTGTTTTATTCAGCGTGGTTCCTTATGAAGAGATTGACAAAAAGAATTACCTGACGATCAGTCCGTGCGGGGTGACTCATTTCACAAATGAATTGGTATTTACAGCTCTTCCTGCGTGGGAACAAGAGTACACTATATTTATTCAACTTACAGATGTAAGGATAATTTGCGTTTCTTTAACACTATTTTAATGAAGGTATACTTTTCTCCGTTAAACTTCCGATATTTTTTTACAGATTAAGTTTTTCCGAGTATACAGGTATTGGAAAGCTTTTTATGTCTGGAGAAAATCTATATTGTTCAGAAAATATAATAAAACACGAAACAAGTTGGCTAAAGAATTGTTCGTTTTAACACCGGTTCTCGGTAAAGCACTTCTCAATATACAGGCCATGTGCTGTGATATGTACATGAAAAGTTTAGCTGATATATCCCGCGATATGGATACGGCTTTTTTCTACTTTATTGAAGTCCAGGTAATGACATTTTATTCGAGATTGTAACTGCATATGTAATCAATGAATTTAAATGTTGTTGTTATTAAATATAAAAAATATCAGGAGACTTGAATCTAAGTCATACTAAAATGTCATAGCATTTGACTGAAACCACTTTTCCCTATAAGTATTTCATAAAATAATCTTACTGGAATTAATCACCGATTACACCGATACCAAAATAAGGGTTATTTCACTAATTTTACACTACTCATTAATTCTACATGAGGCGATAGTTTGGTTTACTTTTAGGGTTTTTCCAAAATAGTTAAAATTACTGATGATAACCGATTATCGGTTATTTTTCGTTCGTTGAACTGAAACCAACACCTGTTTTGCAATTAGACCGGTTATTTAATTTCCCACTCAATACCAATCTAAACCCGACGTATTTTCCTATTTTCGTGAAACCATTTCATTTCGGTTTTGTTCCTAAAATCTATATACAGGGTGACATCTGGGTCGTGGAGTATGAGTGGACAGAGTACTAGGGATACGGTCATGCTGAGTACCTAACTTTCGCCATAGACACAACCAAAAAATCGCGAAAAAAAAGTTCTAACCATGTCATGTGTCCATAGCGAGAGCAGCTCAGCGTAACCTTCCCTATAGTACCCTGTTCACTTATGCTTCACGAACCAGAGCCCACCCTGTATTTAACCCTTAAATGCATAGTGATGTATATATGCATCATCTATTCTCGACTCTATTGACAACCCGTCAGAATTCAAATTTGAATAAATCTTTGTCAAGGTCATGCATTTAAGGGTTAAACCGGTTTTTAGGAAACTGCTGTGATAATAACGCATACACAAAAGCTGATTTTATTCAAGCTGTTTGTCAGATGGTCTGCGCGAATAAATCCGTTTTCATCACACTTGCTGCCTAAGCGCGCCAATTGTTTGCGTGCGCAGCGGGAGTAATAGAAAAGTTGAATTCCCTAGGGAGTAATAGTAATGCCAGTATACGTCATTTAATCATGTTATTTCTTTAACTTATTTTTTTGTCGGCAAGTGTGATGAAAAACATTGTATGCATCATGGTCGGTAAGCGGAATACTAACTCGAGTCATAAAAGCCCTCCGCCTGAAGGCGTCGGGCTTCTAACACTCTCGTTAGTAATTCCGTACTTACCTCCCTTGATGCACAATGTACTATTATTTGTGTTCGTTATCACTTACTTCTCACAACTAACAATAAGTGAAGGGTCTCTACGGAAAGTCAATTCAAATTACAGAAGGAAAAACCACCTTACTTTTAACAGAATTAGGTATGCATTTGCCCTGATTTTTTTAAGCACTGGACTTGTTTTTGCCATGGACCCTTCAAGTTACTTTTTATTTGCAATGAAACGAGCTATAATACATACAATAATAGTACATTGTGCATCAAGGAAGGTAAGTACGGAATTACTAACGAGAGTGTTAGAAGCCCGACGCCGTTAGGCGGAGGGCTTTTATGGCTCGAGTTAGTATTCCGCTTACCGACCGTGATGCATACTAACGAGTTTGTTTTCATCACACTTGCCGACAAAAAAATAAGTTTTAAGACATAATATTATTAAATGACGTACTGACATTTCTATTACTCCCTAGGGAATATCAATTTTCTATTACTCCCGCTACGCGCGCAAGCAATGGCGCGCTTAGAGTGTGATGAAAAATTATTAAGAATACTAACCAGTCATATTACCCGACAGATGCAAAGACTTGAATACATAAGAGGAAAACTAGAAGAATTCAGAGCAGTCGTATTAGACATTATAACACAGGCGTGTCATGCTGCTCTCTATATACAAGGCTTCGTATACGATGACAGGAATATACCGCCGTTTCAAATGATCAGAGGCAAACCGACTGGCGGCATGTCGTACACCGAAAAAGCAAACAAAAGGAAGTATTGCGAACGATTAGCATGGTAAACAACAATTTTGATTTAGACAGTATCGCGGTAGGTGTGCCTACCAGGCGAATACATACCTTCCTTAGAATGGGTCAATTACCTGTTTCTTGTCACTCGTTCTCCTGGGTCACTCTTAAAATCGCAGTTTTATAACATTCAAATTAAGAAACTGATATTTCCGACAGGTAAGTAGGTCCGTGGCCTTTCCAAAGTGGGTCACACATTAATCATGTTAGTAGAGGCGTGCTGTATTTCACTATCTATATTGTGTCACGTGAGTGACGTGACAGAATAACAACAAAAAATAGTGGAACAACTAAATAATAAAAGAAGTTGCTTTTAGCTTATGGGTGTAACGCTATCTCCATCACAGAGGCTGGGCCGATTACCGTAATAAAGAAAACCAAACAATATCTACCTACCTCATGGCCTTAATAATGATTGGGTTTTAATAATTTATCGAGACATGTGTCATCTATGATGTGACAGCTTACCCGTGACGATAAACCGACAATAAAAGCCCGGCTATCATATGCTTACCTGTATCTTTCAGATTCATTGGGTCGTACTTCTAGTGAAGATTCTTTAATTACCTACATTGTTTCACTTGGATAAATATATCCGTCAGAATAAATAATCACTATCTTTTTTCCTAGGCATATAATAGAAAAGGTGTGCTAAAATTTACCTGACACTTTTACTGACAGATATATTTTATTGGAATATGGTGAAAAAGGTCCTTAGAATTGTGACATTAAATAAATATTGCAGAAGGTTTTGCGAAAATACGATTTTTATTTCAAAGGCGCCTAGCCTTGTAAGGGATTGCATATACCTACCCGAGAAATTTGACCGGTGGTTGCTAAGACCGAGTGGCCGAGGGGTACAGGCATCAGCCGCGAAAGCTGAGTACGTGGGTTCGTTCCCCACCTCGGACATTAGGTGATCTTGGTCGTTTTTCTTTGGTATATGACATCTAATATTTATAATAAATATTGCAGTTTTATAATGTTAGCGGATTATATGACGAATTATATGCTGTATCGTTTAACTAAAAGATCTAATATGATAATGACAAGCATGTTGAAAATCCACACTGGATTCACTCCTAGTGAAGATCGATTAATGGGCAGCGACGTGGACGAAGTCCTCGAGGTTATACCCAGAGTAACTGATACATGCAAGGTGCGTTGGTTCAAATATTATGTTAAGTAGGCATACATAAACATATTTTGAGTGAATTAATATGTACGCTTTCAGATATGTCGGAGCTGCCATGATGTTCAAAAAGATCTGAACTGAATATGCACACTAACGCCTTGACAATGCAGACCTGCTCAGGGTGCTTAGCCAAGTTGCCAATCGCTAACGCTTAATCGTCAATCGTAAGCGAAAGGCAGCTAACTGTCTTTGTCGCACTAATATGCAAGAGTGACAGAGAGGGAAAACTACGATATGCTACCAAGCGCTAGCGATTTTCAACTTGGCTAAGCATCCAGATATTGCTCACAAAATATCTGAGCATTGTCATGGCAGCTCCGATGTCATCAAGTCATCATTGCGCAATCCAAAACTGATATGTGTTGGTTTTTTGAATATGAAGCTTCTGTAACCTAGCAACGAGCAAAAAATAACAACTTAATTAATCAAAATACCGCACAATACAGAGTGGCTTAGCGCAAAGACGATATAGGTATCTGGTGGCGACTGTACTTACTTGTTGTTAGTACTTATCAGATAAAGTGAAAGAAACAACATACGAACGTAATTTTTCATTACAAAATTATAAACTAGGTAATGAATCGCCTGAAGTAGGAATGAACTTTGCCAACCTGTCACAAGTTTACTTGTTTTGGAAAAACTTACTGTTCTACTAAACCGTTACCTATCTATTTTTTACTTCTAAAAAGGATAAAAGATGTAAGATTTATCTGGCTATCCATTTATACATATAAATTCATAGAAGCACAGGTAGTTTTGAATTAATCCAGTGTCAACGCTTGGAAAACAGCAACGTGTTTTTGTGGTATGTTCAAAACATTTGTTACTACTGGTATAATGTTTTTTGATAGCCGCTTGCGGAGCACTGACATGGAAAGTAACAATAGTCTCTTCGAAGCTTTATCCACGTTTTCATGTAAACATGCCCACTTGAGGCCAGAATGACGAGAGGCAATGTTAGAAATGGTTTTATTGAATATACATGCCCAATACACAAACACGTTACAACTTTACCTACATCGTAAAAAATATACTTAAGTAGTTATTATGTATTTTCTATTGACAAAATGGCTTTGATGTAGGTACTTGCTATGACTTTACAAAAGGTTCCCATTTTGCAGCAATGTTCCAGCTTTTGGCCGCAACTTTGACTGCAACTTTAAATGCGTCTACAAGCCAAACTATTCGTATTTGGCCTATTTTGAACCTTTGCATTTGTGTATCCAGATTAGCTTAGCAATATAAGCAGGATCACAGATAACGTAACTTTAACCCATTCAGGGCGACGCTCGAACTCTCGATCCAAGTACGGCGCGCTACCATACATCCAAACTTGCCATTGCAGAGTCACGCACAAGTGGCGTTACTCAGTGGCTCGGCGGCGCACAGTATCGCGCGCCCGGATGTTGTACATATTGGATGGCGTTATGCCGGAAATTACTTTAACCAATGAAATTATTTAATAAACTATTGTAAGATATTTATATGTTGAAATAAATATCTGAATATTTATTTGTTGAAATAAATATCTGACGGGGTGAAATTTTATTTGCTATTTACACTCTAAGTTGTCATCGCCAAACAATGTCTGCTATTTTATAAATTTCAATCATATCTTTACAATTGAAGGGATGTTTACAAAAACAACATAACTAACATTTTTCCAAATTTGAGTTTTTGATGTCATACTGTTCGTCACCAAATGAGCTACAGAATGTGAAAAAAAATTGTCTAAAAACTTTCCCGTTTGGCAAAAAAAAATTAAATATTTTATTTCCTATATGCTTTACTGCACTAAAAAGTGTCGAATAAAACTACTGCATTAATACTCAGAGTAAACCATATTCTAAATCGACTTATAAAATGGGGAATATTAGCGTATATGACGATATTTTTACAATAATTTTTTTTTTCCAAAAATGTGCATCAAGTTTTGCACAAAAACAACGTAACTACTCAACATTTTACAAAAACAACGTAAGTGTCAAGGCTTATTTTATTTTTACCAAAAAAAGTAATGAGCCGAAACACAAATAAACGGGTAATCTTAACTTAGTGGTTATACTGGTTATATGTATATCTATACCGCTTCTGAATATTAAGCTTTAATGAATATTATTCAAAAAAGAATTTAGTTTTATCGCTCTCCTGTAAAGTTATGATCAATGTAGTTATGTTGTTTTTGTAAACATCCGTTCAATTTATACTTAACAGATGATTTATAATATCGGGATTGGTACTCACAAAAAAGTTCCTAATTATAACAAACATAAATACTTCTCAGAGTATAAATGGTCAACACAATTTCACTTGTGATGTAGTTAACTTTATACAGGTTGTTTGGTTAGCGGTGTCGGAGCTTTTAAGGGCTTAAACTACAATCAATTTCAAATCAAACAGACAAATACGGGTGCACGTGGTATTTCTGGAATTAAACGTTTGTTATCGGTCCTATCCTTGCAAAAAACATCTCGTTAGAGAAGTCATTAGATAAGCAAACTAATAAAGCTAATCATTTGACTCTACTATTTCAACAACAAGGCCAAGAATTTTTTATTTAATTAAAAATATTAACAAATTCACCTTAATTTTTCAATTAATTTAATTTTGCATGGAAACTAGGTCGTTAAGATAGGTTTTTGGCGTTGTTATTTGAAGTACTTTAGGCATTACAAGTGCTCAAACATGCACTGGAAGGATGGAAGGCGGCCACTTCACTATAACCAAGTACCTATGTACGTAGGAAATGAAATAATATATTCACTTTTACACATTTTACATGAAATGTAAAACATAACTTTCACTTAACCTAAAAGTAAAGTTGAACATTACTATCGCACCATCTAATAAACAAAATATTTTTTGTCACAAAAACTGCACTGAGCTTGCAGTTAATATATATTATTATGTATATTGTTTGTCGAAGATTCGGAATTATTTAGTTAACTTAGTTGGATTACTCCATATTTACGCAGTTTTCAAGAAACCCCGAAGCAACACGTTTTACGATATTGAATTATTTATATTAATCATTTGCCTTTTTTCTGAATTGAACAATTCCAAATGGAGGACTTCATTGCCTTTGAGACATTATCAGCTAATTAACTATTAGGGTACAGAAACAGTTACTTTGGTGAAAGATTGTAATGCTATTTTTAATGTTTTAAGGCCATAATTATGATACTCACTATTATATCCTGATAAATTTTCTTCATCAGTGAGCTCCAATCCTAGAGCAGTCAAATCGGTGTCCATGTTCAAAATTGAGTCGTTCATTTCAAGTGCAGTCGGAGATAAAGAGTTCACATCCAAGTCAATCGTGGAAAGCGTGTTCGGGTTATCAGTATTCATAGCCAGGTCAGTAGGTAAATGCAGGTTCGGGGTCAGAAAATCGACAGCCAGGTCAAAAGAGAATCACAATACACACGACACACAAGATCACGAAACAAAGATGCGCAATAGTCAAAGGACGAACCAATACTAATCTATATACCTGTACTAAGCCCTAAACCACGAATTGAGTCACTTTTAATGCTATCGGTATTCCGACTTTTGAAACTTTCAAATGAATGGACGTCGTCATCAAAGTCGCCGCCATCGCGCCATCCATTGACGCCATTGTCTTTATACATGCCAGATGTCAACTTAGACTAGTACCGAAATCGTTTGGTTATGCCGATAAAAACTTTTACGTGTGAATTTCAACTATCTGTTGAAAGGGGCATCGTCATTAGAAGTAGCCGCCATCCATTGTTTCCATTGTCTTGGCTCATTCAGGTACCAGTTGTCAACTTTAACTGTCTACATCAGAAGGTTAAACTGATAAGGATCTTTTGTGTAAATTCCATTTATTCGCCATTGAAGTCGCCGCAATTTTCTATCTTTAAATTTACGCCGTCAACAAAGTCACCACCATCCATTGTATCTATTTTGTTTTCATACAGATAAGGACATTTGGGTGTGTTTATCGACTGAAGCATACATCTATATTTGCATCGTCAAACAAATGCAATTACATCGGTATTTTTATTTATTGCATTTTTTCTAACCCGGTCCTTTTCACTGTACCTACCTACCTAACCGTGTGTATATTAGTAAATAATGTACGCTGAAAAAGTTTCCGTTTTTCCAAGTATAAAAACTTTAATTGAAGTATTTTTATAGTACCTGTACGTGTACATGTACTTACCTACATCTAAATAAATGCACTAGATCTGTCTGTTCACTAAAACTCAAAAACCATCAAACATTTGTAGGTATACATTATTACGGATACTCCTTATATTATTTACAAACTTAAATATTTCGGTATAACATGTAATTTCGCTGGTTAGAAACTAATGCTGCATACCGCCATCCATTACCCCTGTAAAGTCGTTATAATCTTACAAAGAATATAAACACCATTTTGAACCACGCCAAAATAAACCGTACATGCGCGGGCTAAGGTCCATATTAAATATGTATATTTTTTTGAGTTTCGTTATTCTAGTAGAGCTCAAAATGCAACACGCTTCGCCCACTGAATCACAACACGTTGGCGTGATTCTCAAAAGTACCGTAAATAGTAATATTTTGTCTGGAAATGGTAATATTGCATTTTAATATTTATTTACATCTCATTACAGTTGTTAGGTAATGAAAAAATACTTACGAAAACCTGAATTCTGTTTTTTTTATTTAGCGTTTATAAAAAGTAGAATACAGGAATAATATACTATACATATGTATAAGGTATTTTAGCCTCATGTTTTAACTATGTCAAATGGGCAATATTAAGTCCATAAGTTTAAAAATGATGGAGATATACGACTAAACAAAATAACGCAACACGTGCGTGATCAGTGGCTAAGCGGCGTTGCAAAATCACGCATACGCTGCGTGATTAGCGCTGAATGGGTTAAGAGTTATTTTTAAAAAATCTGTTCAATGTTGTAATATTTTACGGTTTCGAATGTTATGCAAATCGTATGTTAGTTTTAACTAGGTTCAATAACATTTGTTTTTTTTGTACTTATCAGAAATAATTAAATATGTTTTAGTGGGCATTGTTTCAAGTAGATGCGTATATTTTACCAAATGGTGAATTTGAACTAGATCCAAGTGAAGAAATCGTGTTTGAACACCTCGAGAAAATAACAAACTGGTGGGATGAATGTGTTCGAACGTTTCACAATTATTTGAATGACGAAACCTTGCAAATATTTGTGCAGCCCACAGTGATGGGCAAGCAAGTAGAGTGGTCAGCAGGAATATCACCGAGTTTGTATTTCTTAATGAACCAAGACAAACAGATGCTAGCAGATATAGCTTACATTCCTAATTCGATCAGAATTGCATATGCTAACGTAGGTAAATTCCTTCAACGAATGCTACCTTTCATGAACAATTTCAAAGAAGCACATGAAATGGATGTAGATATTATAAAAAATGAACGAGATCTCGAAGCATTCAGGAAGCTTGCCGATAGGCTCATTAAACAAATGGAGCTCATAGAAGATGTCGTTAGCTATCAACCGCTGGGTCTGATATTCTTATGCTTGTTACCATTCCAAGACCAATTTAGGCCTCAGCCTCGAAGGCTTTTTGAGGTGATCAGTGTTACTACTCCGGAGTAAGTCATCGCATAAATATTTTGATACGATGTTATATTATAACCAACTAAATTAGTACTTAACCTAAAATGGACGTCCTTGTTGTAGTATCGGTCGTGCGGCTATAGATGAGATCTTAGCTGGTATCGAGAGTATCTCCGACGATATCACCAAGGACCCAGATTCGGCAGCAGAACTAGTCGAATTTAACTTCATGCTAGACACCTTGGAAGGACGGCTGGTGTACCTAGAAGAACGTCTAGAGTACTTGCGTGAGCTGTACGATCTCATGGGAGAATTCAACATACCTATCCCGGCTGATGACATGACTGATTATCTCGGTACGTGATTAAACATTTTCAGATAAAGAATTGCTTACTCTAATATACTTACAAGATATCCTGAAATAAAATCCTAGTTGTTTCCATAGAGTGATGTGATCTCTTGCTTTAAATCGAATATTTATAAATTAATTAGGTAACCTCCTTATTAATAAACGTCTCCTAACTTAGCAAGCCGCTAAGTATTGTTTATCCCTCTCAGTGTTATAGACATATTGATAAGAGCGAAAGGGACTAACAATAATTAGCGGCTAGCGAATAACGGGGTAAGACATAAATAAAACTATCTTTAAGGATTAAGTGCGACTCTCGTAACGCTGCGTCAAAACGTGGACCTAAAAGTGGAATCCCGAAGTAAATTAGCGGGTATGTTCGCCAGCCAGATCGGGAAGGACATAATGGAACTCATGCTTGACGTGAACAAACTTCGGGATGAAGTCTCGGTAAAGACTCTACTAATGTTCCGATAAATTTGTATCTGCTATAATACCAATTATAGCAGATACAAATTATCATTTTTTATTAAAAGTAGTATAATACTAATTTTCTTGTTTTGATTGTCATAGCAACCGTGGCTATATGACATCAACTCGGACATCGAAAAAGTAATGGAAGTACTAGAAGATCTAAGTGAAAAATTAGCCGCATGTACAGCAAGAGACAAACAAATACGAGAGTGGCAGAAGATTTTCAGGGTAATGTGTCCACTAAGCAACTACTATATATGTATGTATGTTAATATATCTTATTTATAAACAAACTAAACAGTCTCCCGTGGCGTCTCTGAGTCTCTTTGATAGGTCTTTGAAGAGACTCAGAGCGCTAGGACCCCACGGACCAAAGGTCTCGACGCCGAAAGGAACGAAATTATATTCAGCGCCGAGAACACTGTATTTTCTCACCTTTGATTTTTCGGCCGCCTCTGCTGCTGCCGCTATTATATGTATTAAGTACTGTGTTGTAGGTAATATAAACAAATATTTTCAATAGGTGAAAAACTTGAATAAATGTATTTGCAACGGGTAAGTTTCTTGATTTTGTCACCTATAATGTCTTGTATTTAGATTCCACCAGCTCGATTGGAGCAACTCGACGAAGCTATAAATGATGTTAAACTAAGACAATTACTGTGGAAAGCCTCAAAGGAATGGAACGACTGTTACGCACAGTGGTACGTTATTTTTGTTAATTATGATATTTATTATATACATGCACGGTGCTCCCGCGCATTGCGAAAGATTTTAATGCTGTATTCCTGACCATATTAAGAGTCTTTAAAGTCATAAAATTTCCTGGACTCGGCTTGATTTCAGAGATAATCAATCTTTTTTCGAAACAAGTTTTTGCCGTAACTCGTCATAAAACTTATTTTTGATTACAATGCTACAACAATGTGTTCTAATAATTATTATCACACCTGTTGCCTGATAATTAAAAAAATAAGAATAGACTTAACAAAACAATCTGTCACTAAAATTAATCAGTAATCAGTATTTTTTTTTCTAAAACATAATGCGGTTTTAAATTCTTTAACACTTTGTAATTTTATTCTACTCCCGTACTTTTATTTGTCATTTACATGGTCGTGAACACACATTTAAGCCCCTACCTTACAGATGTCAAGATAAGTCTACATCGTCTATTCCCTATAAACGCATTCGGGTTTACACGCAGTGCGTTTTTTGCATTTTAACACACCTCGTGTACTTATTTATACAAGACGCAATGAAATACATGGTTGCCAACCTAATTTTAAATGTCATTTATGATAGAGGAGCTTTCTTTTTTAATTTTGACGTCTCCCGCCCGACCTTGATGATCAATAAAATTGTGGTCGACTTGCAGAATAAAAGTTTTATAGTACATTGTGCATCAAGGAAGGCAAGTACGGAATTACTAAACGAGAGTTTTTTTTAAGAGAGGCTTTTATGACTCGAGTTAGTATTCCGCTTACCGACCGTGATGCATACAATGTTTTTCATCACACTTGCCGACAAAAAAATAAGTTTTAAGACATAATATTATTAAATGACGTACTGACACTTCTATTACTCCCTAGGGAATTTCACTTTTCTATTACTCCCGCTACGCACGCAGGCAATGGCGCGCTTAGACAGCAAGTGTGATGAGAATATTGTGAAAAGAATATTTATTTCACAAATTTACAATTTTATTTGAAAATAAGTGTGAGGTCGTAGAAAGAGTATTGTATGCAACATTGTTTAACTGAGTAAAAAAATGCTCGTGGCGTTTTTAATAACAATTTTTGGCTTCGCTTCAAATTGTTAAACACTCTCTTAAACAAGGGTTGCATAAAATACTATAAGATGTCTATTCGAAGTGCCAAAAACAATTAAAATAAAACATTTTAACAAATTGTTGCTATGATAAAAAGTACTGAAAATGTTAAAAAGTATTCAATAACTCTAAAAAAAGGAAACAAAAACATTCACATTAGGTCACATAATATTTTTTCCTAACTAGTGCGCAAAAACGAACTTTGCGCACGCTTCGCGCGCGGTAATTTCTCTTTTTGACGCACTTGTTATGAAAAAATCGTCCCTTACACGTGCAAAAACTTTTTTTAACTCGGGTGATTGTCGCCCTCGTTTCACTCGGGCTCCAACTTTCACCCTTGCAGAATAAAAGTTTTCCCGCACTAGTTAGGAAATGTACTATTTTGTTTATTTTGAAGTCTAGAATGCATAGTTCAAATCTCTCGCGATGCTTCGCGAGCACCATGTATTTTACGTTATTTTTGTTTATTTGTATACATACAGTCATGGCTCATGGCCAGATAATTAGGAACAAGATTTTTTTCCCCATACAACTGCCTGCAAACAGGGCTTTGCAAATTTGATAATAATTTAAGAAATAATTGACCATTTTTGTTTAGGTATTAATAGCAGAACTTATCTATGGTTAAATAAGGTATACTGGAACGTATTGCAAAGTTCCATAAAATACCTATCTTGAAAAATATGGATGACCACATAAGCACTTCAACCGAATTAAGAACAAAATGTATGAAATCGTTCCTAATTATGTTGAAGTGTCTATGGCGTCATCCATATTTTTCAAGTTAGGTATTTTTTAGAACTTTGCAATACGTCCCAGTATACCTTATTTAATCATGGATAAGTTCTGATATTAATAAAGAAAAATGGTCAAATATTTTTTAAATTATTATCAAATTTGCAAAGCCCTCCCAACTAGCAAAGAAGTCATATAAATCAAGAGTTATACGACCTTTAGCCATATAAGAGTTTTATAGTCGTTTTTAGTTAACCTGTTAGTCAAATAAACGTTATAAATCTGATAGTTTAGTCGTCCTACCAAATAGTCTAATTACTATGGTAAATAAACGTTTTTGCGACTTAATTATACAACAATCATGTAGAGGTTTTAAAGAAAACGTTTACTTAATGATGTTCAAAGTCGTATAAACGTTTTCGTCTTATAAAGGGTTTTGAAAAAACAGAACCGTCGTAATAAGGTCATTTTTACAACGTCTACATAATTTTATTGTTGTATAAGTGATATCTTAAAACCTTATCTCGACAGTTATATAGTGGTATTGAGGGTAACTTCAATATGACAAAAAGATATCAGCGGGACTGTTATCTACCTTTTATTCGACAGTTGGTTATATTAACGTCAAACAAAAACTTTGAAAAACCTTTAGTTGTTGCCGAACCCGTTATATTCCTTTTATTGAACTATATGTTTTTAAATTGATTTTAAGTTACGGTTATAAAACGTCATGCAATTTAAAGTCGATTTGAAATTAATATTATAAAACATCAGTCGCCATTTCGTGAGCATCACAGTACTATTTCAAAGAAAAAAACCATGGACGTTACATCGTGGAAACGGCACAAACGAAGTGGCGGACTAGTAATGACGGCTTAGTAATGGCGGACAATTTGTAGTCGTTATAAAAACCTTTACTTAAGATAAAGTTATATTGTAGTCGTATAACCACTTGAACGTCCGATGATAGCATATTATCCAAACAAAAAAGGCAGTAGACTGTTCGTGGATACTATACTATCCCATGAAGTCGAAGGAGACACAGTTGATTATAGCGGCATGTAGCGAAATATAGAGGCATTATTTCCTAATTCCCTTGTTGCAACAACGTAGCCTAATAAACTAGTTTGCGCTAAAAAATATAAATGGCAGTGTACGCTCGTTACTCAGGCGATAAAAAATTATAATTATAAGTATTGTGTCAAACTGCCGTGCAATTGTGAGTGTTTGCTAAGGACTCCTAGTTATGTCGTAAGTATTTCACGTTAATTTACATATTTTTGGGGCTATTATACATAAAAATGATCAGGAACGTGTGCTCTATACGATAATGTGTATCATTTATGTTTTTGACAGTGTGATACCTGTCAAGTGAGTTTAAAATATGAAGGTTATTTTTGAGCTGGGGTAGTAAACGTTTATAGCCGTATTATTAGTAATATAACACCATGCTTAGTGAAATATATAATAAATATTGACGAGTGGTTTATAAGGAAGAGATTAATATACTTAAACATAAGAAATATATCAAACTACGTCAGGATTCATCAAAATATTTACGGTGTTTTTGTATCTTTGTGTATTTGTTGGAAGGAGGAGGTAATCTAATTAATTTATTTTGATACTTTGTTGAAAATTATATGTGTTATTTGTGGTATCATTATAAAGGTGAAATAGTATATTTTTTTAATATGCAATAAAAATAAGGGGTCATCGCTCAAAATTTCCTGTAAATAGTCGTCAAAGAAAAATCTTTCTTATTTTTTTACCTATGTCTTAAGTTTAACCTTGATTATAGTCAAGAATCATTAGGTATTTTACAATGACTATCATTGTATTTTAATAATTGTACTTTCATTTATACTCCTGATTTTTTTTATTATTATACCTTAAGTAGTTTAGAAAATATAAACGTTTTTGTAAAATCTTGTGACTGCGCAGCGCGGGGCGTACGTCGCTAAAAAAACCCGGACAGTTGACCGGAATATGGTCGCGCGGGGTGGACGTTCAAGTGGATAAGTATAAATCCATGACTTGTTCCAAAATGGCTAACCTTAACTATAATAAAATATGAAGAAATATTGTTATAAATTATAATTATTTCGAATATATTAAGAGCGCGACAGCAAAAAACTGTATATCATCATAAGCTTTAACAGTAAAGTGACCTTCCCATACGAATTCAGCTCACGCCAAATGTGCAAACGCTCAATATATAGAACAATAATTTCCATTACAAAACTTATAAAATTACCTTGTATTATTTTTCCGTACACTTTTTGTCACACACACCAAGTTTTGCGCGTATCTAAAATAAATGTCAGGAGCAGTTTTATAAATAAAACTTAAAAATGTTTAGATGACTTAAAAGTCCAATAAGCATTGAGTAAGGATTACACTAAACCTTCTATAAAACAAAATGGTCAGTTATAAAACATTTATTTGATATTTAGGTCGCGTAAAGGTTTTTGTTGTACTCTTTATACAACGTTTTGGTCATTCCTTAATCGTTACAATACCTTTAATAAACGATTTAAGTCGCCATGCAAACCTTTATTTAACCTTTATCTCACCAATAAGTCTTATAATTTGCGCCACTTTCGCCTTTTATAACCGTTTACCTTACGTTTATATGACCAACCAAATAGGACTACAAGTTATATGCAAAACGTTGTCTCAACTTCTATATGACTATATTTTGCTAGTTGGGCTGTTTGCAGGCAGTTGTATGAGAAAAAAAATCTTGTTCCTAATTATCTGGCCACGACTGTATGACTTTGTTGCATAATAGCAAAAATAATTCTTGAGTCATTTTTACATCTTATAGGAAGAAACGCTTTCACTTTAAGAAATAAGTACTTAAGTAAAAAAAATATAAATACATTTTTCCTTCATTTCTTATCCTGTTTACAGGTATGAGCAGCCGTTTAACACCATCAACATCGACGAATTGCAAAATACAACTATTAATTATGGCAAAATATTTAATCAGCTTGATAAAGGCTTACCTCCGAATAAGATTCTACCAAGTTGTAAAGCGACAATAGACATAATCAAAGAAAAGGTTTATTATATAATATACATATATGTATTTCTTTTGATATAATATGTCAAGACAAAACTTTATCTATCGATTTGAATTCACAGGACAGGGACACTATATGATGATGTGCTAGCTAGACGATCTCAAAGATGTTTGAGTTCTTTAATGAAAAGCTAATTTGTTCTTATATTTTAGATACCAGTGATGACTTACCTCCGTAATCCTGCACTTAAGCCAAGGCATTGGGTAAAGATTGAAGATATATTAAAAATCCGGATCACTCCAGACACCGTCATCACGTTAAGTAAATTGGAAGAATGGAAGGCATTCCAATACCCCGAGGAACTGATGGAGGTGGCAGGGCAAGCTAGCTCGGAAGCAGGCCTCGAAGCGTTGCTTAAAAAGGTACTTTAGAGACCATAATAGGTATGAGGTATAAAATGGGATGAGTAGGGTCGAAATCGAAGTTCAAACCTGGAGATAAAAGTGTAGTTATACAGGGTGGGAAGGAGTATACCGACAGACTTTACCAATGCATTTTTGATAACAAAAGAAGTAAAAAAAATATGTGACATATGTCATTATCGAACAAAAAAAAAATTTTTTTGGTTATTCCGTTTTTTGATATTTCGTTTTTTTTTGTACATGACCAGTAATAAATTGTAGGGAAAGAATTTTTTTTTCAGGGTTTTTGATATTATTTTTTTTGTTGAACATTTTTCTGAAACTTTTCGTCATTTTCTCTAACTTTAATCAGTGTGTATGTCGAGATGAAAACTACTAGTGTAAGAATTTTAATCGTGCAGGCATTTTTCAGTGACTTGTGATGAAAATAGTTTTTTGAATAACATGTCATTATCTCTTAAACTAAGCCGAATCCAGAAAAGTTCATATGAAATTATAGCCTCGAAATGTGTTCAGGAATACACCTTTCAAGTTTGTCGGTATACTTACCAGCCACCCTGTATATGTAGTTGATTTATCCCTTCGTATGTCTAAGCACTGATCAGTCACGTGGAGATTATTAGTAAAAAATATACGCGACACACGAGAGGTTAAACCATACGAACACGTGTTCTGGTCCGGACCAAACTCCGGACGTTATTAATCAGTTTGTCACGGATAATTTGAAGTCACATTGCATAATTTCAACGAAAAATAAGTAAATAATCATAGGCAACCCGATAAGCTAGCATTGGGTGAGATGGGAAAATTGTTAGGGTTAACACTTTAGAATTAAGACAATACTTATTACTTAGTATGATTGGAGAAGATATTTTTTAATTGTAGCTAACTTCTATTTTATGATGCTACGTATATCGTTATATTTACTGGTCTCCTTTTTTCCTCAATCCCTTCACCCCTTTACCAGTAAGTATATATTTTTTATTACTTATGATAATAATACGAGATTCCTAGCGATTTTCATATTGATTGTCACTGTGGCAAAGTCCAAGATGGCACATGAATCATCTTCCTTTGCTCTACGATTTCAAATAAACTGTTGACTCCTTTAAGTAGGGTTTCCATTGCAGTGGCTCTTCAGTATTTTAGCAAAGCATTGTTAAAAAAATTGTTTGACATTAGGTGGAAGACATATGGCAATGCTTGGAACTACCCGTACTGTTCCACAAGGAAGCGCGCGACGTGTTCGTGCTCGGTGGCCTGGAGGAGATCCAAGCTGCAGTAGACGAAAGCAACATCCACATCAGCACCATTCTGAGCTCCAGAAATTGTGGACCCATAAAGAGTAGGGTCGAAGAATGGGCCAAAAACATGGAGTTATTTGCCAGAACATTGGTAAGCCTACTAACGTAATCAATGATGGAACATAAAACACTAAGGTACCTTTTGTAATGAATTCACCTACTTCAATTCGAATGAATCGTTGTAGGATGAATGGTTCGCATGCCAACAAACCTGGATTTATTTGGAGGTGATATTCTCCGCCCCCGATATCCAAAGACAATTGCCCAATGAAACGAGGCTGTTTACTATTGTTGACAAATCCTGGAAAGACATCATGAGAAAAGTAGCTAAGGTAAGCTAAATTGCTGATACACCATTATTAGTCTGTAAGAGATATTTATCTCGTGTTATAGATCGCCTGGTGGGCCGCCCTCCCGCCAGATGGACCGACGATCTAAAGAAAGTGGCGGGAAGTGGTTGGATGCGGAGAGCTGAGGACCGAGTATGCTGGCGCGAATTGGGGAAGGCCTATGTCCAGCAGTGGACGATTATGGGCTGATGATGTTGATGATGATGATTGATGTGTTAGCAAAGTACTTAGTTAGTTACTTTGGTACCTACATAAGTAAATACTAAGTAGATACTTTTAACTTGGAGAACGAAACATACATATTACCAAACTGAACTTCAGTCATTGCTTTTTTTCAGCGAAATTTTACATCATATCTATTTATCGTTATTCTAATAGAATCTACATTTCTATTTCCGGGCCCAAATTCCTATTAGGGTGACGGCAATCTCATATGTACATATATACTATTTCCAGATTTTTAATTTATCCAACCTATTGCATAAAAAATTAAACCTAATATTACAAGCGGAAGTCTTTTTTCTATCTCTCTTACTAGAAAGAGACTTCCGCTTGTATTATTAGTTGTAATTTGTATAGGCCCCTGACCTGACTAATACTAGTACACTTATGCTTTATTTATACATAGGTCCCCTTGGCAATGCCAGCCGCAACTCAACCAAAACTCTACGAAGAGTTCGTGCGGAATAATGAGATGCTTGACCAGATTATGAAATGTCTGGAGGCATATTTGGAAACCAAACGTGTTGCGTTTCCTAGATTTTTCTTCTTGTCTAACGATGAGTTATTGGAAATTCTTGCTCAGGTATTTATTTATCAGGAAAGTGGACTAATGCTAAGTTTCAACTATTTGTTAATGCCGCAGTTATGTATTGCCCGATGTTGTTGGTAAGGCTGGATTTGGACTGAGAAAAGGGACTATGTATCCGATTAGTCGATAAAATTAAACTTAACGGCATTAAAAGCCTGCGCTTATTATGTTACCTAAGAATATTTAAGGTAAGTATTGTGCCTTTGCTTTGGTATCTTATAACTTTGTTGCTAAGCTTCAGTACCTACTTGAATGGATTTTTTAGACACGGAATCCACACGCTGTACAGCCGCACTTACGTAAATGCTTCGACGCGATGGCTAAATTGGAGTTCGGGGTGAAACTCCCCGAAAGCGAGATGGAAATAACCGAGGATGGTACTCTTGTAGAAAGGGAAATGTCATTTCACACGAGAGACATGTTACAAGCGAAACTCGCGAAGACCGCCAAACCGGAGGATCTCACAACGGATATCGTTGCGATGCTGTCGCCTGAAGGAGAGAGGGTTAACTTGGGCAAGGTATGCTAATTTCTTCGCGCTGATTATCTTAATGCCCCTGATCACACAACGTAAAACTATTAGATTTTAAATGTATCTTTGTCTATAGCTTTGCGCACTATTTATTAGTCTTTCAAGTTGCACTGCAGTCGAGCGCATTTTAAATATTGTTTACTTATTATATTAACATTATACAATGGCTTAAGTATACGGTGAAAAAAATAATCATATGTACCTATGCCCTCGACTGTCTTGTAAAGAATACCTAACTTGTAATACAGGGGTTAAAAGCACGAGGCAACGTCGAAGACTGGCTGGGCAAAGTAGAGGAAGCCATGTTCGCGTCAGTGAAGCGAGCGATGAAGTTTGCTTTAAAAGATTACCAGATGCGTGCTCGGACGGAATGGGTAGAAATGCATCCTAATCAAGTGAGTAATTATATGGCGAATATAGCCTAAAGACCCGAAAGCTGCTATGGACGTGAACGGCAAACCTGAGCACATTAATGTCTCAAAAATGAGTGTGCAATTGACTCCTGGTGGCCTCCTTTATAGTGCTTTTTCATAACAACGCGCAACATCTTTGACAAATTCAAATAATGTAGCCATTAAAACTAATCATATACATTAATCAAAACTTTGATGGGCCAATCTACATTATCTTTAAATGACGTATAACGAACGTTTGTCAAAAAAAATCAGGACGGGTTATCAGAGGCAATTTTAAATGACGTACGACTTCCGTGTCATATATTTTTTGTAGCCCGCAACTAAACATTTCCCACAAGTTTGATTACCTATCCTGTTTCATGCTTATTGCTGGTATTGTATGATATACCATTCATACAAATCTTTAGTGACTTAACAAAAATAAGAATGCATGAGGGAATCGGCACCATAGTTCGCTCAATTGTTTTTTTACAGATTGTACTAACTGTATCGCAAATTATGTGGGCGGAAGGAGTTCATGCCATATTCGACTTGGAGATCCCGCTCCGCATCGATACCTCTCTGCTTACCTACGAAAAACAATGCATAGCGGATCTGAATGATTTAGCGGCAATCACTCGTAAAGATATAACGTCGTTGTTCCGAAAAGTTCTGTGTGCGTTAATTACCGTCGATGTCCATGCTAGAGACACTATAACGCATATGGTGGAAAAACATGTACAGAAAGAGTCAGTATAACCATTGATTTATTGAAATTATAATTTTAATATTTTTCACGCTTTTTTCTTCTCCTGTCGAAATGTACCGATACCTACACGATTTTGAATGTAAAGTTTATCTTTCAGTTGAAAGATTACTTTGACAGGGTCCATCACTACCTTGCGTTTTTAGGCAGCCATGGTACATACTTAGATACAGAACACAGGTACGACTTCACAGTACATAACACCTTTAAGTATCCTTAGCGTACTAAGGTTTAAACGAAACTGAAATTGTCTTTAAGAAGAGCATGAGTAAACATAATCAATCAGTATTATACCTACTCGTAAATATATAAGACCTAGTCATAATAATTTTGAACGTTTTAGGACCGATTTCGAGTGGCTCAAAATGATTCGCTATTATTGGGAAGAGGACATAGACAACTGTGTGGCTCGTATGTCAAGTGCTATGTATATCTACGGTCACGAATATTTGGGTGCTGGGGGTAAGTCTAAGCTCAATGAATATTCATTGTGGCTACTGTAGCTACTGACCAGTGGCATTACCATGTTTTATTTCTATTAACTGAAGTAAGGACTCCTGTTTTCATATACATATACGAAAAGGATGATAGGAATGATTAAAGACAAAGAAAGGGTTTGCTATTTTGGGGGTATTGTATATCTCAGTCCTTTTTAAGCGAGAAACCCCTTTTTAATTTATTCTATGAACAACCATTAATAATGTAAGCTATCTAAGCTTACATTATTTAGGCCGTAGTACCGATTTTATTGTCTGTCGTCGCTACAAGTTTGAACGTAACGTATGGCCCGATGAACCGAAAAGCGGGACCAATCATTCGCCAAAAATTTGAGAGTCACCACCATCATAGGTGTATTGGTGATAACGCCGCTGACGGACCGCTGCTACCTGTGCCTGATGGGAGCGCTGCAGCTCGACCTCGGCGGCGCACCCGCCGGCCCGGCCGGCACCGGCAAGACGGAGACTACCAAGGACTTGGCCAAGGCTCTCGCTATTCAATGCGTCGTGTTCAACTGTTCCGAAGGTATAGTCCAGTAGCGACTAAAGGTACATGGTATGTGCCTAAGTAGTGATAACCGCGGATTTTTACAGTTGAGATTGAACTATAAAAATGCGACTCTTGAACTATAATAACCACTTTCTTTAGTACTGAGATATAACTTTTCCATTAGACTATTATAGAAAATTCCGGCGGAAAGTGCGAATACCTAATTAATTTCAGGTCTCGATTACAAAATGATGGGCCGCTTTTTCTCCGGCCTGGCGACGTCTGGCGCGTGGTGCTGCTTCGACGAATTCAATCGAATTGACATCGAGGTGCTGTCAGTAATAGCTCAACAACTTATTACT
Source organism: Thaumatotibia leucotreta (assembly GCA_025490895.1). Classification (NCBI taxonomy): domain Eukaryota; kingdom Metazoa; phylum Arthropoda; class Insecta; order Lepidoptera; family Tortricidae; genus Thaumatotibia; species Thaumatotibia leucotreta. The sequence continues at coordinate 18,230 of JALPQI010001397.1, read as the reverse complement.
ATCAGGAACGCGAAGGTTGCAAAACAAAGCCGGTAAAACTATATTTTATAAATAAATATTACATTTTTTTTGGAAATTAATTCTAGTTTCTTAACAAGTACCTAGTATACGTATTACCTACGTAATTTCAAAAAAATCTAGAGCCAGTACAGTATATTCCGAATTCCATATTGTAACAGGCACCAGATATGCGTTTATTTATAGGCCGCCGTGTGTAGCTGCAATAATAGGCATGATGACTGGCAAGTCAAATCAGCAATTTTTTTTCGAACTGTCAAAACGATCACCACTATGGAATTTTATATAACATACTCACAAGTGAAGTGACGTCACGTTTAAATACTGCCAAATGACCTACTCTTTTAACAATTTATTAAATAGAAGATCTGTACAAAAATTACTGCAATCTACATATTAGTAATAATTTCTTCGTGTGTTATGTCGTGCAAAATGTTAAATAATTTATTTTAAAATTTTCATTGCGGACGAGTGCTACGCGCTACGCTCGTAGCCGATCCCGTGATATGTCCGCATTGTATCGAAAATGGACCTCCCACAGAGAACTCCTCTCGGGAGTTCCCCGCGCTCAATGTGTTAACTACAGTCATCATTCCTATTCGACACGCATTCAGTAGTATTAGTAAATAGCAAGATTGGTCAGTAATGTAATATTCTTAACAACCCGGATAGAAAGAGACAGCCAAAGACTTTCTCTGTTATTGCAGGTTCATGTTCGAAGGCCGGGAGATCAAATTGGTACGAACCTGCGCGGCTTTTATCACAATGAATCCAGGGTACGCCGGAAGGACGGAATTGCCCGACAATTTGAAGGCACTCTTCCGCCCCATATCAATGATGGTTCCTGATTACGGTACAAACGTTTTGTTCAGTTTTGAGTAAATCGTTTTAGGTAGTAGTTCATAATAATATTAAATAAAGTTATTGTAAAGTTGTCATCAGATATTTCGGAGCTGCCACGGTGCGCAAAAATATCTGATCGTGCACTCTAACGCCATGACCATAGTGATTTGCTCAGATAATTGTGTGTGTAGGCACCCTGGCGGCTCCGATGTATCTGATGGCGGTTGTACATAATAAAATATATCAATCATAAAAATGTAAGTACAATGGCAAACTTAATTATTCTTGTACGAGATCTCTTTCAAACTTGAGAGTTGGTGAAGTCTTGCTTCGCTTTTCTTTGCTAAGACGCTACGCCGTAGCCCGTAGCAAGTGAGATTCGTGGTCAACACTTTGAGCGCGGGGAACTTCCGAGGGGAATTCTCTGTGGGAGTTCCATTTTCGCTACAAAGCGGAAAAATCTCGGGATCGGCTACGAGCGTAGCACGTAGCACTCATCCGCAATAAAAGTGTTAACGTTAACAGGAATAACAGGCTTACGATAGGCTGCGCCTTTCTCAACTTCCTAGAACATTCTCCGGCATTTGCCACAAGCCTTATTGGAGCTTGGGGCCATTAACTTAAACCTAAGATCTAGCGTAGCACTAGTTTAAACGTAACTATTTGTCAGTTCGATAAAACGCATTACTACGTGCTAATGTTGAAGTGATTAACACCCACGACCTTGGGACTAAAAGTCTCATGTACTTGTTCGGTCACCGTTGTTCCCCGCTGCCCCCTATAGGTCAAATTCAGCGCTAAGCACGGAATGGTGTTGTTATTGTTACGCCTCTACGAAACAATTTTGCTACGTCGTAGCACCTTTCACGGAGCGTTGCTTAGGACGTAGGTCAGAATTCCGTTCCTCACGATCGATAAATTACGTATTAGAAAGTCACGGTGATGACACTGATGACTATAAACTCAGTTGTGCTAAGCGAAAGGAAAGGGATATCTATATGTTGTAATAATAGTAAATATAATACTTAACCGTACTTCTCCGCTATCTATATGGACTAATGTCAATATAAGGAGTTGATGGCTATTACTAGTACCGTCATCTCCTTCAGATAACCTTCACCTTTTGGTGTTTTCACAGCCCTAATAGCAGAGGTGATCCTGTATTCTGAAGGGTTCGAATCGTCGAAAAGCTTGTCAAAGAAGATGGTACAGATGTACAAACTGTCCAGTGAACAGCTTTCTAAGCAAGATCACTATGATTTTGGGATGCGAGCAGTCAAGAGTGTCCTGGTAAGTTTTCATGTACTAATATTAGCTTGTGTATGAATTTCCACTTATTAATTTGTTTAGGCAAAAAACAGTGCTAGTACATAAAACATTAAACCAAAATTTGTCGTTTGCCATAACAGTTTCAACGCTTAGATATACCTATATAAATATTTCGTGTAAAGGTAAAAGCTAATTTCATCTTTATGGTAAGATTGTTAAGCTACTAATTGGGTTCTTCCCACCTGTTACCACCAACTTGACACCAGTGGTAACAACTGAGAATTTTTTCCCACCTGTTACCACCAGAGTACTTGGTGGTAACTATTGGGATGTTTTCAAATTACGCTGTTTGCCTCTCTAACGCACGCACGTATTGGCTAGAAAGAGAGGCAAACAACAATATTGTAAATTTAAACTTTATAAAACGCTGCCCTGTTCTTATGCTTCTAAAGGTAATGGCCGGTGCCCTGAAACGTGCCAGTCCCGACCAGCACGAAGAGATGACTTTACTATGCGCCCTTAACGACAGCAATTTGCCCAAGTTCCTAGCAGCCGACGCAATTCTGTTCGCTGGCATACTTTCGGATCTGTTCCCCGGGGTCGAATTGCCAATACGAGACTACGGAGTTATGCAGGAATGTATAAGTAAGTAATCGAAGAATTCGACTACATTCCCATTCGCAATAAAAGTAAAAACGATTCGCGGAGAAGTATTATGTAACCCATCTTACTATGGTTAGGTAAGATGGGACTGAAAACATTTCTCACGGGAATAAAAAGGGATTCATTCCAATTACCTTACGGCCCAGATCTAATGAGGTAAAATAATATTTTTATTTTTACTGTTCACAGTTGTGATTTGTATTTATTTACACAGACAATTGTACATACGTGGCTGCCCAAGATGGGTACCTACTTACTGGCCAGCTACGGTTAAATGTAACAACTAACTATACTAATCGGTTTAATGTTCTCGTTTCCTATTAACAGTAAAATGCCTCTTAGCGAAGAAATTGCAAGTCGAAGCGTGTCAAATTCGGAAAGTAATTCAGTTGCATGAGACAATGATTGTTAGATGGGGTGTTATGTTAGTCGGCCCGACTGGTGGTGGAAAAACCGTAGTTTTACACGTAAGTACATCATGCATCTAACTGATTTAAAACTGATCGTGATCATGGTGCACAACATTGTACCTACAAAACAAAACTTTTTAGTCACACGGTCCCATATTTATTTAGGTAGTCTATTATAATGTTCTTTTCTCTTTTATATATGTAGTTGGGTTAAAAGCCGGTCTAAGCAACAAAAATATCTCTCTACTACTACTAAATATCTCTATACTCTATCATTCTCAACCCCACTTGTACAATATCCAACTAACACCTGGTGAAGTCCTTAAGACCAAATATTTATGATACTATACTTGCCGATTTCTAAGAATGAACAATTGCCTTATAATTATTATATATGACGTTAAGACTATCGGGAAAACGGTGAGTCTTACTCTCATATTAATGAGGATTAATCTATAACTGTCATAAGTTAATTCTTAGAAATCGGCAACTACTTATATGTGTAAATTGTTTCATTCACGAAGACGTCTGGCTCGGCTCGTATATTGTCATGTCATTAGAGATTACCTTTGATGAACCATCTATACTATTGTTTTAACGTCGTGTTAGTTTTCTAACCCGAATCGTGCAAGTTTAGTGAGGCTTACGGCTTGTTTTGTTTAACAATCCTGGGATATATTACCGTCACACAAAATTATCACTGTCCTTTTTCCCACGCACATATAGAAGAAAAGGACAACTAACATTTATCTGACAGATATATTTTATTGGGGGATGCCGAAACAGGCTCTTAGTGTAAATTGCTCGATGCTTTCAATTGTCTAATTTATTTTAGATCCTTGGCGACACCTACGAAGGTTTGTATTTAGAAGGTGTTCCAGGATCACAAAACCAACCTGTACATAAGTACATTATGAACCCCAAGAGCTTGACCATCGGTGAATTGTACGGAGAGGTCAACTTGCAAACTCTGGAGTGGCATGACGGAATACTGCCGCTTAGCTTGAGAACTGCTGTGCAAGTATGTCATCTCATCTACTTAACACCTTAGCGGACACTACTCTTGACACAATAGAAGAAACAGTGAGATTACGCCTATAGGCATTTAGTGTCCGCCAGTCCGTCCAGCAGTAAGAATCATTTTTTTAAGAGTAGGTACGAGGGTTGCCTTTTATATTTCGGGATTTGAAATTATTATCAAGTTTATACGAATAAAGTTGACTTTATTGTTTTTCAAAATATTCTCTTATGGTGTCTATGTATTTTTTCATACGGTAGAACCAATTTTGAATACAGTCTGACCACTCCGACTTGGACACCTCCAAAACGTGCGTTATGAACGCGTCGACGGCGGCTTCGGGTGTCAAAAATCGTTGACCACGCAGTTTATTTATGATGTTTAGGCACAAAAAGAAATCATTGGAAGTCAAATTAGGACTATATGGTGGATGACCCATTAAATCAATATTTTGGGCTTTCAAAAAGGCCGATGTTTGTGCCGACTGGTGTGGACTCGCATTATCGCGGTGCAGTATAATTCGTTTTCGGCGATTGGCTTCCCTGAATTCTTCAATCACCTCTGGCAAGCTAATGGTTATGTACCATTCAGAAGTAACTGTTTTACGTTTTTCCAAAGGAACGGTTGCAATATACCCGGTTTTTCCAAAAAAACAGGCAACCATTTGTTTTGCAGTACTTCGTGCACGAACACCTTTTCTTGGATTTTGTTCGCTTTGAAAGACCCACACTGTCGACTGCTGCTTATTTTCGGGTTCATATGAGCAGATCCACGATTCGTCACCTGTGACAATATCGTAGACATATTTTGAAGTTCCGCCGTTGTATTTTTTAAGCTTCTCTTTGCACCAATCCACGCGAGTCTGTTTTTGATCACCGGTCAAATTATGTGGTATCCACCGCGAAAAAAATCATCATGCAATTTTATTTGTATGCTGGTCCCACTAATGTCCAAGAACGTCTCAATCTCTCGATATGTCACGTGATGGTCTTGCAATATTTAGTTCACGCACAGCGTCAATGTTTTTCGGGACAACCACTGATTTCAGACGACCTTCGCGGAATTCGTCCTCGAGCGAACTTCAGCCACGAACAAAGTCTGCAAACCAATGATAACCACTCGTCCTTGATGGTGCTTCATCTCCTAAAGTTGAAAAAAAATCTTCTATGCACTGTTGCTGACTGAGGTCGCGTCGAAAATCGTAAATAATAATCGCCCGAAAATGTTCTCGAGTTAATTCCGTCATAGCCCGATGCGATATTTTTTCAATCAACAGTTTAAAACGAAATACGATCAGTGACAAAACTTTTATTTCTTTATTTTGCCGCCAAAACGTTTGAACTATACTTTTTAAAACTCATTTGACAGATGGCAACCCTAGTTCGTTCAAATCCCGAAATATAACAGGCAACCTATGTACATTCGCGTCATTCGCCAAGTCGCTATCAAACATATCCGAGCGACTAGAGTGCTGTGCTGTGTGAGTTGTTAAAGCGTTAGAGTGCATGTTCAGATATTTTAGAGCACCGTAGCCGCTTCGATAATTTGATGACGTCTATACCTACAGTATAATTCAAATAATAATGATATACTTTCATATACACGGTGATTCATAAGGAAATTCAATAGTTTTAACAGCGTATTCCTAAACTTGTAATTATTAGAAATAGGTATTTGTTATTTTACCCGCGAGTATGAAATTGAAACATGAGCGAGCGAAAGGATTCTATAGTTGAACCGCGAGCGAAGCGAGTTTGTTTATTTAGTGAAGTAGAAGGCACATTTTATATTATTTGTAAGTTAATCTATTCCAACAACTTTTATTTTATCTACATATTAACATCATCTCTTAATGTTACTTTTCTCAAACTTGCTACGGAATGTTGACGTTACTTACTTTAAATTAAACCCGGAAATACTATGTATCCGGTGGCATATGCTAAGATGATATGTAAAGAGATTTCATGTATTTATTTCACACCTAGGACAGCAAACTGTCTTTTGTTTTGAAACGTGAAATTGTGACACTATGTCTTGACATTCAGCCACAGAAAAAAAAAATAACCTAAGAACTAATATGTCTATACCACCAGGTAAAAATACCTTAAACAGATTTAAAAAAAAAAGTTAGCCGCGAATGTTTTTTTTAAATGTTGTACGATACAGTACTATTATATTAATATTGGTTTATTTACAAATCAAATAGTATGGTTCGGCGAAATCAGTTCGTTTTATTTTATGGCAAGTTTGAGAAAAGCACTATACAAATCTCGGCGAGATACAGGGTTACAGGCCGCGTATTCCTATCTAGATATATCTACTTGGCCTGTAACCCTTTGTTTCCCGTCCTCTATAGTAATGTACTATTATAGTGCGTGGAAATGGATCATCAATGGCTAATCTGCGACGGCCCAGTTGATGCCGTGTGGATTGAAAACATGAACACTGTACTAGATGACAACAAAATGCTTTGCTTGTCCAATTCCGAAAGAATCAAACTAACGCCTTACGTGCATATGCTTTTCGAGGTAAGTTTTTTTAACATGTATTGTATTGTAGGTACGTAATCTGATCATTTTCTGCAACTCGACATCAAACGTGGCTAGTTTGCGTGGCACCAACGCTGGCCTACTTGTTGGGAACTTCCCATACACGCTTGAATTTCTTCGCAGATGTACCTATGCAGGTTTTCTCACGATATTTTCTTACACCGTAATGATATTTTGTACATGATAAGATTTAATACCTAATCATGTTGTAGAATATTAAGACATAAAAAATATATTTGAAGGTTGCGGATCTAGCTCAAGCTTCACCTGCCACTGTCTCTCGCTGCGGCATGGTATACATAGACCCTAATGAGATGGGATATTTGCCCTATGTACGCTCTTGGCTCGAAGAAGGCGTAGAAAACAATCTCTTTAACCAAGAAAATGCTGACTTTCTGTACGAACTGTTCAAAATGCTTGAAGTCGGAGTTGTCCATGTGAATACTAAATGCTCAGTCGGAATTAAGCAGGTATGGCAACAAACTTTTAGAACTGATAAATAATAAATCAGTAAACTATTGTCAGTTTTTTTTTGTTCCAGGTCGACATAAGTAAAGTTTCTGCACTTTGCTTCCTCATGGGATCTTTGCTCAGCGAGCCAGGAGAACGCTTTCCCGACAAAGCAGCAATAAAAATATACATTGCATACTGTTTCATTTTCTGTTACATTTGGTGCATTGGAGGGAATATATTGGAAGCAAATCGCAAAAAGTTCGAAGAGGTGATCAAACGTCAATTTGAAGAGTTCGCGGAAGCTGAATAGTACGTGTCTAGAAAAAGACGCCATCATCGATATAGCACTGTTGCTGTTTTTACTATTTATCAACTTATCACTGTAAATGCGTACAACACATAGCTAAATAAGTAAATATTATGATATGAGACATTCTTACACAAATTGACCTACTCCCACAGTACCTAAGTTCAATTTAAGGATTGTGTTGTGGGTACGAGTACTAAGTGACGAATGTCACATATTGAGGCATAGATAATATTTAACACTCTGTCCTAACCTAACAAATATCAGCCTGTCTTAAAATTATGCAAATAATTCATACTTCATAGAAATAAATAAGATAATAATTCATAGATACTCGTATAAGCTATTTTTTCTTAGTTGGGATATGAAGCATTAAAGACACATACATTTATCATCGTTTAAATGCCCTAATAGTTGATTTTATCTTATTGATGGCAACTCAAGCTATGATGACGAGTATTGGTACAGCGTCGGGTACTAGTACTTCCACCTTATAGATACTTGAATACATAGAATTAGAAAACAACCGTGATATATTAACAAACATATTTTAGTGATCAATACACAAAAAGATACCTACCCTCACCGTGATTCGATAGCTTCGGTATCCACTAACACTAACAACAACATTTTTTTAAACCTACTTATCCGAAAATATTGAGTGAGACAGGGAAGACATTATTTAGAATAGTTTCGATTTGTTTCAGTTTTCCGCAAGGATTTAACTTTTTCGACATGTACATGGATACTAGGCAACGTAAACTGAAAGTGTGGGCTGAAATTATACCCCACTTTGTATACGACTGCAATAAACCATTCTTCGAAACATTGGTCCCGACCATTGATACCGTAAGATATGGTTATTTATCGGAGAAGCTTCTTGCTTGTGGAAAACCTGTTATGTTCACCGGAGGGACAGGTACGAATAATAATGAATGTGTACCTACCTATATAAAATTATTATTCGCTAACTGAATAGTGCTGCACGATAAATGGACAGTAAATATTCCGCTGTCTTAAGTAATCATCACTTTAATTATATACAAAGGCGAATATCATTTTTTTACAGGTGTGGGCAAAACAGTTATTGCCACAGAGACCCTAAATAAAATGGCAAGTACCGGGACCTATATACCTGTAATGATGAGTTTCTCAGCACAAACAAGCAGTACGCGGACTCAGGTAAAATTAACTCTATGTTTTGTTCAGTATTGTTTTTGTTCAGATAAAATATTACCATTAGGTACGGCAATAAGTAATGCGCATCGGTTCTTGGGAAAAAGACTCGGCTTCATAGAGCGTTGTCCCTCTTTAATTTATTGACATTTATTCAATATTATTTGTCTCTTTCTCAATGACCAATGTGCATTACTTATGGCCGTTTACTGTGCTCTCTATACTCGTAAGTATCTAATTTATTTATATACATTACACGTTAGTTAACAGTATTTCACCAAAGCACTTACGTGATAGATAACTGATAAGTTGATAACACATTAATAAAATTAAATATTACATTGCACTTAAAATTTTACATCATGGGTCTGATAAATAATAATAATATAAGGATCATGTATTGTCTTGTACGATTTCTGTTAGAATACAAAAGTCTCACACATACACGTTACTATTATATGGACCGTCGTTCCTTTAAGATTTTGTTTGAAATATACGTATCTATTATTATAATTCTATAAATTGTATATTTTTATGTTATGTAGATACTTTTTAATTATACCTATCTAACAGATGAGAATGAAACCATTTCCCATTTATTCTGACCCGGGACGTATAAGGAGAAATCATTTTCTCTTCTCCCCGGCTGTATAAACTAAAGTACGGTAAAATGGGAATAAATAGCCGATTTTTTTTATTTAGGAAGTCATAGAGTTGCGGTTGGATAAGCGACCCCGTAAGGCTATAGGTGCGCCGTTGGGCAAGAAAGTAATAATATTCATCGACGACGTTAATATGCCAAAGTTAGACGTGTACGGCGCACAACCTACCATCGAACTATTAAGGTATGAAAATAACAGATTAGCTAAGTAATTACATAAATAAGAACCATTATCGTACCTAGGTACGACTACTACTTAGTTAACAACAACAGCTCTCGCGCCAGAGACATGACACTCATTATTACCTCCGCATCTATGTAAAGTCGAGTTTGAGCCCGCGGTAAACTTGTTACCGTTTAAATAAATACTTACATTTAAATTTTAGAGAAGTAAAATTAAAAAAAAATTACAAGTAGGTGACTCGATTTTTTATACAAGAGGGAATTTGGAGAAAATTAGGTTATCAAACGATGGCAATCTATGGCCTATGTTCAGCAGTGGACGTCATTCGGCTGATATGATTACGATGAAGAAGTTATCAAACATTATTACTATACATCTCAAGCTCCGTTTGAAAAAGGTTTAGGGTTGGCTAATATGAACGGTGTATAGCCTTTATTAACACATCTGTGATAAAGACAGTCATAAAATATTGTTTTGGCAGGCAATACCTTGACTTTGGGGGAGTCTACGACCGTGACAAGTTGTATTGGAAAGAGATCCTGGACGTGGTATTATCGTGCGCATGCGCTCCGCCGGGTGGTGGCCGCAACCCGCTCACGGGTCGCTTCACGCGCCACTTTGCTATGTTCTACATATCAGCCCCTACCTCGGAAGCTATGAAAACTATATTCAAGGTTAGCCACTTCTGACCTTTTGCCAACTCTGCACCTGTACCGCACTGTATTTACTAGATTTACTAGGAGTGCATTGCCATCCGCCTACGCCTACGCTAGGAGAAGATATTTGCATTAATCTCCAAGGTATAAAAAATATATGCAAACAAACAACAACATTGTCATCCTTTTAACCTGGTCTCTCTCTACTCTACTTGTCGACCGAACAGTAAATTGTAAATTTTTCCAGGCGATCCTATGTGGGCATATGGAAGACTTCGTAACGGAAGTCTCTTGTTTGGGAGAACCCATAGTAAACGCGTCTGTTGAAGTATATCAGAAAATTTGTGCGGAATTATTGCCCACTCCGGCAAAATCTCATTATGTGTTCAATCTTCGAGATTTGTCTAAGACAATGCAGGGATGCTTGCAAGCAGATGCTGGTTACATGAGACTACCACAGGGAATGCTCAGGTATCTATAATTTAATTATATTATAATACATACAATATACATAGGTTCCCAAATCTTTATGTGCCCCCTAAATCAGCGCAATATTCTGAGTCCGAGTAGGCGAGAGTGGGGTACAATGAATAATGGGGCACAGTGAATATTTTGCACTAACTATGTTTGTATTAAAAAAAAATAACGAGCACCTACATCGTTGTCGTTTTAACACTTCTTCGTGTGTCGAACTAGTTATTATCTTCAGTTCATTTTCAAAATTAATAATTAATTCGGAGTACACCAATATTTACATATTTATGAGAAATATATCAATTACATTTTTTAATGATGTATCGCGTTTTAACATATTTGAGGAGTGGGATTCAGTTGGATCAAAGAGGAAATTCGCATGATACTAGAAATAGGTCACTAATATTCGTTTGCACTTAGAACATGAAATGCCTGTAACTGAAATTGTACTCTGCAGTCTTAAAATGTCATCAAGAACAGATATGGTAATATACTCAATTACAATTAACGGCTGCACAAGTGCACATACAATCAATAACATAGCTCTTTTTCGTCTCCTCATTTTTTCAGTTATTCAATCTTACCCACGAACGGGTTACAGTGAATAATTGAACTATTTTGTTTAACTCTCCTCTTGTTTATTATTATTCAGCTTCTTTGGGCTGAAAATATCACAACGGCGGAGGGAGGGGTCTACCTACAATAGGCCAAAATCGTATGACGGGATTAATGGACAAGTCCCTTATAGCTATTGCACTCCATAGCTGGATATATAATCTACGTCCTAATAAGGAATCCCAAAAATAGTATATGTTTCATATAAAACTTCGTAGTGTGGATAGTGTTCAGTGTTCACACTCACAGTTCGAAAAAAAGATGTTGATTTGACTTGCCACTCTTGCCAGTCATTATGCCTATATTGCCTAGGTACTACAAATAAAAATAGCACCAGTAGTACTATTTTGTAAAAAAAAGTGACCTACTGTACCCCACTCTCCCCTACCTTTACTCTTCACAAGCATATTCAGAATGTTCTGAAAGTTCTTACATTTACATTTGTTTATAATAAATATAATTGCACTCCATAGCTGGATATATAATCTACGTCCTAATAAGGAATCCCAAAAATAGTATACATATATTTCATATAAAACTTCGTAGTGGGGTGGGGATAGTGATCACAGTTCGAAAAAAAAGATGTTGATTTGACTTGCCACTCTTGTCCGTCATTATACCTATATTGTCTACTACAAGTAAAAATAACACCAGTACTATTTTGTACAAAAAAGTGACCTACTGTACCCCACTCTCCCCTACCTTTACTCTTCACAAGCATATTCAGAATGTCCTGAAAGTTCTTACATTAATATTTGTTTATAATAAAAAAAGCCTGAAGAAAATTTATAATTATCGGTTACATGTAGATTATTCTACCACGAGTGTCTTCGCGTTTTTCACGACCGGCTCATCAACATTGAAGACAAGAGTTATTTCTTCCATCTCATGAGCAAAGTCTGCGATAAAAATTTCCAACAGCCCATATTAGAGGTGCCGGATGACCCAATCATTGAGCACCCACCTATGCTCCTTTTTGGAGACTTCCTCAATTCTGCAGTACCTAAAGAAAATAGGTTGTACCAGGAAATTCCAGATTTGCATAAGCTTATGGTAGTCCTGAAGGTATGAAACTAAAATACATAGTATTTCATTAATATATTGATATTGTATTTTAATTATATAAGGTCCTAATTTATTAGTTGCAGATATTTTAACACGTGATATTTTACATTGAAATAATTAACTTTAAATATAAATTAAGAAATCTTTTCATGTAACTTTTTTGATTTCATTTTCCTAACAAAAAAATTAATTATAATTTCGTTTAAAAAAAATCATCATGTATACATTATCAGTATCACATGTCACAATAACACTGTCTGTCGTGTCATCAAACGACACAATCCAACGGAAAATAACATGACATTGACAATCGAGTATTTAATTTATCGACGTGAAGTGGCCAGTTTGGTACGTAAAAGAGGTACTAGAATTTGTTCAATGAGTTTTCATTTAATAATCACATAAACAGGGTGTTTTTACGTAGAAAATTTGTTTTCCCGTTTTCTCCAAAAAAACATCGTAAAAGCTATACTGTTTCACGGTTTAATATACTCCAGAGACCGAGCACCTACTATCAGCTGTAAAAATATCTGCATCTAATAAATTAGGACCTTATATAGTGAGATTAGTGAATAATGCCTTTTGTTACCAGGAATATTTAGATGAATATAACTCGACTGCACGAGCCGAGATGCACTTGGTGTTGTTCACGGATGCTGTGGAGCACATTGTTCGAGTAGCGCGAGTTTTGCGAGCGGAGAGGGGTCATTGTCTGCTGGTCGGGCCCGGCGGCTCGGGCCGACGCAGCGTCGCCACCCTTGCTGGCCACGTTAACGAATGCAAGTACGTTACCAAGGAGACTGTTACTAGTATGCGTTCCTAATTCTACTATATCCAAAGCATCTACTAGATATGTCATAGTATAAGGCAATCACGTCCAGGGCTTTCGACTAAAGCTTACTACGGAGATCATGGAGATAGTTTACGGTCTTCTGGTTCTCGATTATTTCGTGACGAGTCATTTTGATTTAAATTCACAGCAATCCATTCGCAGTTCAGCGATTGCTGCACAGCTAGTCAATTAAAAATCGACTAATATAACAGGTGCATGGGCATGGAGCTGAAGCGTAACTACGACACTCCGGAGTTCCACGACGACCTTAGGCTCATGTACATGCGCGCGGGTGTTGCCTATGAGGACACGGTGTTCCTATTCACTGATACACAAATATCTAAGGAAGGTTTCTTTGAGGATATTAACAACATGCTCAATTCTGGTAAGCGAGAACCGAGAACATACCTTGCCTTCAATTTTCTTTTTCTATACTTCAAGTTTATTCCCACAGTATAATATTTGTGTTTTAAGACAAAGTGTGAAAAACCCGATGATAAACTTTTTGGCTTTTCTTCCGATTAGGTGAGGTACCTAACTTGTTTGAGGGCGATACCTACGAGCAAGTACAAACAGGATGTCGTCCCGACGCAGCTAAAGCCGGAGTAAATCCTTCAGACCGCGATGGTGTTTACACCTTCTTCATCAACCGGGTGCGCAGTAAACTGCACCTGGTCATTTGTATGAGCCCTGTGGGCGAAGCGTTCAGGTCAGAAATAGCTATGTAAATTTTTCAATGTTATACAGGATCCATGATCCACCTTCAATACAGGGTCATAAAATAAAATAAAAAATCCTTTTATTTGTTCGTTGCTACTGATAAACATATGTTGTGATGGTTCCGATTTCACAGACGACGTTGTCGCATGTTCCCATCGCTGGTGAACTGCTGCACGATCGACTGGTTCACCAAGTGGCCTCCGGAGGCGCTGCTGTCCGTCGCGGAGCAGTGCCTGGCCCCCGTACGCAACAAGGAAATGATTGAGAAGTTGTCTGCCCTTTGCGTTACCATGCATAAGGTTTTTCAAATTTATATAATTTAGTTTCGTATGCAGCAGTTACAGATACCACGATCAACTAGGGACTTTTTAGGCTTCCGTAGCCAAAATGGCAAAAACGGAACCCTTATAGATTCGTCATGTCCGTCTGTCCGTCTGTCCGTCTGTCACGGCCAATTTACTCAGAAACTATAAATGCTACAGTAACGAAATTTGGTAAGGATATGTGTTGTATGAACCGCTACAGGATTATGATACTAAATTGCAAAAAAAACCATTGGGGTGGGGGCCCTCCATACATGTAACTGAGGAATAGAATTTTTTTTTAGTTGTATATAAGCGTGTGGGGTATTAATAGAAAGGTCTTTGAAAATGATATGAAGGTTTATAAATCTCATTTTTATTTAAGCAAATCGTTTTCGAGATATCAGCTCTCAAAGTCTAAAAAATGTGTCCCCCCCCCCTCTATTTTTATAAAATTCCAAAATATATATATATTACGCACATTAATAAACTCTATCAACGATTTTTGGTTTGATTAAATTATCTCCTATAGTTTTTGAGGTAGGTTGATTTAACTGTATTTTTTAAATAATAAATTGATAATGGTACGGAACCCTTCGCGCGCGAGTCCGACTCGCAGTTGGCCGGTTTTTTTTCTATACTGTTTTTGATGAAAACCGATGATCAAACTATTTAATTTAATTATCCAGTTTAGTAAAAAAAGATAGGTAACCATTGATCATAATTATACTTTTAGGATGTAGACGTAATGACAGACCGATTATATAACGAGATGAGGCGGTACTTCTACACAACTCCCAGCAGTTACCTAGCTCTGCTACAGCTGTATCTTGGGCTGCTAGACAAAAAACAACAAGAAATAATTAGAGGAAGAGACAGAATATCCTGTGGATTGCAAGTAAGATTTATTTTCGATAGACGTAGAAATAACCCGTTACATAAGTCAAGGAGGTTTAAATGTCAAACTACGATACCTAAGTAGTCAGCAATATATCGAGTGAAACCGTGTGATATTGTTCAATACATTTGGTGACATTGCGCGACTTAAACTCCCAGCCAAAGTTTGGCAAAGTTGACCAACATCACAATATAACTCACGATATCTGGCGGCATCTCCACGCTTATTATGTATGGTAGGTATTGCATGTAATGCCAGACAAGTCAAACGAAATCTTGCCACGTCGTATGTTCACCCTACATCACCGATGGGGAATTGTCGCCTATGTATCCCTGGCTCAATCTCTCCGGGGATTAAAGTAGCGGACTAATCACAGTTAATTGTAGTACGTAAACGTGGTGTTATTTTGTCGTTAGAAATTGTACGAAACGTACGAAGTAGTAGGTGTAATGGAGCAGCAGGTGCGGGATATGGAACCGATATTGGCCAAAAAAGCAGCGGAGGGCATTGCGCTGGTGAACAAACTGAGGGTAGAGCAACAGGCTGCCGACGAAGTCAAGCAAGCCGTCATGAAAGATGAAGCGGAGGCCAAGGTAAGCACACCCCCCTGTAAGGATCTTAGAGGGACGTAAAAGTCTAACAAAATCTTGAAATTCCTCTACCTAAAAACTAACCGAATCTTTTAAATAGGCTCTTCTTCTTCTCCTTCAGTATTAGGTACATCGATAGTACCTACCTATTTCGCTGCTTTGCGACAAAACCGTATGAAATATGTTCTCGGTTATCACGGTTTTGTCGCAAAGCAGCAATTTACTTTTAACCGACAAGGTTTTTTTAGCCCATTGGCTTCACCGAAATATATTTTGACCCCTTTTCTACTTATCTTAATTATGCTCAACTACTTGCTGGACATTTCTAGGAGTGACTTGTGATAGTAAGCTAACATATGAATTTTTGACATTATGACTGCAGATAAAAGCCGAAGAGGTAAAAGAAATAGCGGACGAAGCTAAAGCTGATTTAGCACTAGCCATGCCGGCAATGGAGGCGGCACAGACAGCGCTTAAGGCCCTCAATAAGGCGGATATCAACGAGCTAAAAGCGTTCCAGAAGCCACCCACTCTCGTGCGATTCGTTATGGAGCCGATTTGTATTCTATTCAATGCCAAGTAAGCACTGGTAATGTACTTGGCGCCAAAAGCCAACACCGAAAAATCAACATACAATCAAATATACATGACGTTGAAGTTCAAAAAGTAGTAAAAATCGAGGCCATACAAATTAATTGTGTTTGTGAATTACTAATTCACACATTTAATGGTATGATTCGTGCGGCATTTACCTATTTATTGCGCGTTAGAATATTTCTTTCGAATTCATCTACTGACGAAACTTAATCAGTTCCAACAGTACCAGTTGGGCTCCTAAAATAAATTAATTAACTAAATTAAAATGAATTGATTTCTAACACCTGTCATTTCAATACAATATCGTTCAACAATGTAACTTTTAGACACTTTACAAATTGAACTGAAAGACTCGTGTCATCGGTTGCTATCGAACACTGTAATACCTAACATATACTTACCTATCTACGTTTAATACAGACCAGATTGGGATAACACGAAGAAGCTATTAGCCGACGTGAACTTCATTGGTAAACTGGAGGACTACGATAAGGACCACATACCAGATGCCACGCTCAAAAAGATCAAAGTTTATCTGACTCATAAAGATTTTAACCCCGATACTGTGGTTAAGGTTTCTAAGGTAAGTTGTCATATTATGAATATTCTGATTTTAATGTATTAATACTAGTAATTAATACAATACTTGAATTTTATTGTTGAAAGGCCCGTTTCACCATCCTCTAATAGTAATAAAATAAAATATATCTGTCAGATAAAAGTGAGCTGTCCTTTTCTTTTATATGCCTAGGGAAAGGGTTAGTGTTGATTTTATTCGACGTATATATTTATCCGAGGATTGTGAAATAAGCCGTAAGTAATAAAACTTAATGATTATTTCAAGCTTCGGGATACAGTCCCGATTCTTATATAAAATTATTAATATTAATGTCAATACGCGGTTCGGACTGCAGATTTACGTCTGCTAAGCTTATTGTTAATGCTAAAGAGAAGATAAAGTTATTTCACTTAGAATATTACTCTCGTAAAAAACGATCGAAACTGATTAATTTTACGTGTCCCAGGTGTGCCGTTCCATGGTTTTGTGGGTGCAGGCTATTGATATGTACGCTAAAGTGTTCAGAGTCGTCGAGCCAAAAATACTCAAGTAATCAAATTGTTCATCTACATTGTTTTTAAAGTGTTAATTTAACGGCCTTATTCATAAAAATTCCTTGTTGAAGGTTTGAGGGGCCCAATAGTTATCGAGCCGATAAGTCTTGTTGAACGGTTTATAAGAAGTGTTATTCATAAACGCTCAATATCTCTCCGATAACTGTTGAGCCGCTGTTGAATGGATTAGACGCGTTATGTTGGCGCCTTGACAAAATCATAGACAAAAATGTGGTCTCACCGCAAATTAAAAAAAAGTTTGACAGCTGTCTGGCGGGAATTCGCAAATATTTCCTAATTCCTTGTTACTTACTTTTATCTCAAATAATTATATTATCATCATCTTGAGCCTGAAATTATTAGGTACTTACTACGTATTCTTTTACCTAGGTAACTAATCAAAACAGTTAGCTTTATGATTAGGTACTTGCGATGACGGTCAGATAACGAAACATAATTGTATGGCTAGTTAGTACCTAGGTATGGGCAGTTAGTAGTACGGGTAAGTAATAAATAAATATTTACTTCCTTGCTACCCCAACACCTAATTGCAGTTAGAACCTGAAGTTCTGGTGTGAGGCCAGCTCCTCTGCGATCTTTCTTCAGGTCTTCTTTCACCAACTCTACTATATACAAAACAGTCGCCTTATTAAAGCGGTATCGCCGCCTAAATTCAACATCGGGCAGATCCTCAATGGGATCTGCCCTTATGTTATATATTTTTGAACGCCACGGCGGATTACACAAATTATTTATAGCGTTTAAGGCCTGCATGATGGAGTCTCACTGCGTATTGACGTTGAAGTTGAAATGGTTG
>JALPQI010001396.1:0-118043 GCA_025490895.1 Thaumatotibia leucotreta | reverse complement strand
CTACCTGTCCACAGGCTGTTAACTATCGAATGATTGATGAATGATTTTTATTATACAACGCAATGAAAAAGGAGTACATCTTAATGAAGATTAGGCTTTCATAAAAAAATCATGCTTTACAGGCCTTAACTTTTAGAATGTCCTCCGGAATGACTCCGAACATGGGTTTGCGTTTGACCCTGAATCCTTATTAATATGAGGGTAAGTAGGACTCACCATTTTTTCAATAGCTGTCAAAAGTTCATGCTTAGAATTTTAGACTATACGAGTATGAGTAAATGTCCTTAAAAATCTCAGGTAGATATATAATGAATAAGGTTTTTAGTGTTCTTTAGTGATCAAGGAATCCTTATAGTTTCGTTATGTTCGTCTGTCTGTCCTGTCCCGCAGCTTAGATCAATAACAATATTAGGGTAAAAAATCGGGTCCCTTCCCTACGCTGGCCTACACGTAGTGAGGATGATTTTTTTTTAATTTTGTTGAAATAATATAAATAAAAAAAAAATACATAGGTAGTGTACAGGGTATCGTTGTATAGGTATTTTGAACAGAATAAGGGTCCAAAATAAAGTTTTTTAAGACAATAGTTTTCTGGGAATACGGCTCCATAATTAAAGAAAAAAATACCCTTTTCCCATCATACTTCCGATACGTGAGTCGGAAAATATGAAAACAAAAACTGGAATATTAGGCTTACACAATAGGTACTATGAAATAAAACTGTTTGATAATCGATCCAGGCGTTTTGGAATAAATATGGAACCTGACTACACTAAGCAGAGCCCGACAATCCCGACATGCATGATTTTAGACTGAAGTATTGCGAATGCGATACAGCGAGGAAATGTCGCCAGCATCCTCGGTACAATGCCACAATGGCGTATCTTAGATATAGGTTAGGTTAAGTAGAGTAGTTAGATTTAATCTATGTATATAAAGTCCTAATTTATTAGATGAAGATATTTTTACAGCTGATAGTACTCGGTCTCTGGAGTATATTAAACCGTGAAACATTATAGCTTTTACCATGTTTTTTTGGAGAAAACGGAAAAACAAATTTGCTACGTAAGACACCCTGTTTATGTGATTATTAAATGAAAACTCTTTGAACAGATTCTCGTACCTCTTTTACGTACCACTTAACTGGAAACTGGCCACTTCACTTCGATAAATTAAATACTTGATTGTCAATGTTATGTTATTTTTCCGTTGTATTGTGTCGTTTGATGACATGACAGACAGTGTTATTGTGACATGTGATAATACACATGATGATATTTTTTTAGACGAAATTATAATATTTTTTTTGTTAGGAAAATGAAATCAAAAAATTATTTTAATGTAAAGTATCATGTGTTAAAATATCTGCAACTAATAAATTAGGACCTTATATAAATTGTAGTTTTGAAAATAAATATGATCAAAAATAGTCTGACGCTAGTTGAGTGTCCCTGTCGTGATTTCACTACTTTAAACAAAAATTAAAAACAGCAGGTCGCTTACGTTACGATGGTTTTCCCGTTTTCATCGTTTATCTTACTATAACTACTTGCAATACTTTCATATTTTAATGAACAGAATTAAAATCACAAAACTCTACCTCAAACTTTAATGCAATTTGTATTACAACTGCCTTGATTAGGCATCATTGAAGTCAATTATCAAGCCAGCATACAAGTTAAGGAAAATTTGAACTATTTGAGGCAATTTGCGTATATATGTAAAAACGAGCAGTCATGGAAGCACAAAAAACAAAACACAGATACAGATACCATGTAGGTACATGGTTTTTGTAAATGACGTCATGTTATAGTAGGAAAAGGAATAGGTACCTAACTTATTTGTGTACCATAATAACGACTACGTTATCATCATCAGCCTATGATAGTCCACTGCAGGACGTAGGCCTCTCCTATTAATTATGCGTATAGACGCATTAGGAGGTAAATGCCCATAATCGCCACGCTGGGCAAGCGGATTGGCGATCGCAGTAATGTGTCCACTATGATGACGCTGCTGCCCATCATCAATCTTTTATCAAATAGTGGTCAGTGACACTTCAATCCCTTAATCGACTCTTACGACACCCGCAGGAGGAGTTGGGGTGGTGACAAATGTATTCTTACTGCCGTCACCACACGGCCTAATTTTCAATATATGGAGCCAAGGAGCGACTACGTTATAATGTATGTAATTACATGACCAGTAAAACAATACAGAGATGCGTAGAATACAATTATTACGGCATTTCTCCGAGCGTTTCAAACGCCGTGACTTTGGTGGCACCATTATTACGCGTTTCCGTGGGTACCTATCTAATTTTTTTAACATATTGGTAGACGTAGTTGACAACTACCAAGATATCCAAAAAAAAATAGATAGCCACGGAAAACGCGTAATAATGTTGCCACCGAAGTCACGGCGGTTGAACCGGTCGGCGAAATGCCCAATTGTATACATTGTGAGCATTTTTAGGTGACAAATGTAGCAAAACTTTAACACACAAAAGGTAAATAGGTTGGACGGATGAAAGCAAAGGCTGGAAGTACAAAAATCTGGACCAGTCTAGAAAAGAAAGAAACGGTAGTAGAAGAAGGAGAAGAAATAAACAGTAATGGGGGAGGCCAATGGCACAAAGAATCAACTAACATAGAACAAAAACATCTAGAGCTAAAATAAAAATAAGGAATTAAAAAAATGGATTCTGATATAAAGCTTTAAATGTATAATATAAGAATTAAGAAATTATTGCATTGTCAGTGTAAACCTAATCGAAGCGATCTCGAATTTGATTGAAGTAAGGGAGTTGATAAAGTGAAAAAATTTCGTTGCAATTAGCATTTATTAAATAAAAGATAAGAACTGGAGACTTTAGTGATATACGGACAATGGTAGGTAGATAGGTATCAAAGAATGTAGTTACAGACTTTTTCCTTTATTCAAAAACGTCTCCTAATGTAGCAGGCTGTAAAAGCGATGTGATACGTGTCGTTTGTCCATTTGCGTCTTATAGAAATATTGATAAGACAGAAAGGGACAAACAATAAAATAATACTTAACTGCTTATTACTAGGTCAGGAGAATTAATTATTTTTTTTAAAGAATAAAAGGGAAATTAAGAATTAAAGAACAAATATATGTTTACGAATAAGGGATGCATCCGCAGTTCTTATGCCGCGGCCACGACATTGGTTTTAGGCGACCGGCTTAGCGGAAAACCATACGTGTGAGAGAGCGTACCCATATCGGCATCCCGCTCCAACTCATGGATTCGCTCGCCGCTGGTCGCCTTAGACCAATGTCGTGGCCGGGCTTTTAGGCATAAATTATCTTCCCTAAATATCTGTTTTTTACTATCGTAAAAATGTGCATTTCAGAGATATTTGGAACTAAGCAACGGGTCACTTTGGAAAAATTAATTACCACCCAGCATATTTACACACACAAAGCTTTTTTAATGACCACTATTGGTGATATCCATTCACCGATTCAAATTGCTTTTGCGACTTACTTTTGATACTTTAAATTTTTTGCTTGAAATAGACAAGTGGCAATCATTTTATCGTCTCTGCGGAGACCCCTGCGGAGACCTACATTGTCTACAGAAGGCCCTCCGATGCCTCGACGTTTGACATTATCTGTCATGAAAGAAAATTTTAACAAATAAATATTTGTATAGAAATCTACAGCCATAAATACATAAACTATTATAAATGTGCGTGTTGCAATAGTGCATTTTCCTATGTTCACCGTTTGATGGAGGAGTGCCAGCCTCAAATATGCCCTATAGTTCAAGAATAGACTTTTATTGACTGATCCACAATCACAGGATTCCGCAAGTATATTCGTTTATAATTATTTTTACAGTGTTCAGTGCTTCCTTTTTACGTGCCTATTGACTGCGCGAGACTGTAACTGTGTGATATCTTTTAGTTTTTATATTATTTAAATATTAAGGCCCTAGTTTTATACCCTAAGTTTATTTAGTTTTTTAATTGCTACATGTTATTTTTTAGTATATATGCCATCCCAGCCCGGGACTGTGTGATATCTTTTAGTTTTTATACTATCTAAATATTAAGGCTTTAGCTTTATATCCTAAGCTTATTTAGTTTTTTAATTGTTACGTGTTATTTTTTAGTATCCCCATATGCCATCCCAGCCCTGCACCAACTCAGTGGAGTTGTTGTTTTGCCCTTCATGCGGGGACAATAAACAATACAAAGGTCGTAAAGGTTTAAATATACACATTTCAAAATCTCACAAATTTAGTAACAGTCAGCCCGTGCCCCTTTCAACCCACTCCAATCAGTCAGTGTCAGTGCATACAACCAATTTTCTGCCCAATTCCCTGTCGGATAAGCTCAGCGCTTTTAAAGAGTCAAACCCTGTCATTAAAAGAATACCTAGAGGTGCAAGACACGCCGTTGCCCAAGCTCTTATAAGCACACTAAATGACTGCGTTAACTCTAATAGCCTAATCACTTGGGAAAATTTGCTAACTTTCGCGTACAGCGTTCTACATGTAGATCGCAATTCTTCAAAAACTTTAACAAAGAAAATAAAGAATAACTGTTCTCAACCCTCTCCGTTATCATACACTCCCGATCCACCTCCCCCTTCGCACAACCTATTCAAGAAAATTGAAACTAAAGTCAATGATGGGGACCTACGTGGTGCCGCCCGCATGCTCTTCTCGAGCGACTCTACCGCCCCTGATTCGCAAGACACTCTCGCTGCTCTCGAGAGCAAACACCCACCGGGCCCCTCGTTTCTTGATCTTCCAGATCCTCCAGACACCACATTGCCCGGCCTTGTCGCTTCAGAAGACGCCGTTTTTGCAGCGGTCATGGCGTTCAATAACGGCTCGGCTGGTGGCTTGGACGGCATTACCCCTCAACACTTGAAGGATCTGCTCGTCAACAATAATACGGGTGAACTCCTCTCCAGCCTCACACGTTTAGTGAATCTAATGATTAGTGGGAAAGTAAATGAAACAATTTGCCAAACCCTGTACGGAGCTAACCTTTGCGCCCTTAGCAAGAAAGATGGTAGCGTACGTCCTATTGCTATAGGTTCAACTTTTAGGCGACTTGCTTCCAAAGTATGCTGCAGATATATACGTGAGGACCTCGAATCCCAATTTAAACCCACTCAATTAGGCTTTGGTAGCAAGGGTGGCTGCGAAGCTGCAGTCCATGCTTGCCGCACCTTTTTATCTAACTCTCCTAATTCCGTTCTGCTGAAGTTAGATGTAAAAAATGCTTTTAATTCAGTAAATAGACAGGCCATTCTTTCTGAAGTCTTAAAAACTACCCCAAATATTTATCCCTACATATGGCAATGTTACAGTACTCCTTCTAACCTCAAGTTCAGGAGCCACACCATACTGTCGTCCACCGGCTGCCAACAAGGCGACCCTTTGGGTCCAGCTATCTTCAGTCTCGCCATCCATCCGCATATCTCTGACCTCACATCGCTTTTTAACATCTGGTACCTTGATGATGGAACACTTGGAGGTGACGCTACCACAGTTTTAAATGATTTCATCTCCATCAGCACAAAATTTGACTCCATCGGTTTACAACTCAATACAAACAAATGCGAAATTTATATAGATCCAAATGATGCAAATAGGAGCGAAATCTTAAGGTCGTTTCAAAATATTTGCCCGGGCATTAAAATTTTAGAAAAAAAAAATCTCTTTCTACTTGGTGCACCCATTTTTGACGACTCTATTCCAAATTTTATAGATAAAAATATTGACCAATTCCACTCTTTTTCAGACCGTCTTCTCAAAATTAACCCCCATATGGCCATTTTTATTCTGCGGTACTGCCATTTTGTCCCCAAATTTACCTACGCTATGCGCTGCAGCCCCTTTTGGAAGTATTCGTCTCTATGTGAAAAAATTGATAATATTCTTTGGACTCAAATTGAAAAAATTGTGAACATACAAATCGACACAAGGATGTTCCTGATAGCATCTCTACCTATTAGGTTCGGTGGCCTAGGGCTGAGGTTGATCGGATGTGTCTCCTTGCCGGCGTTCCTGTCTTCGGTACACAGCACACTAGCTCTCACGGGCAGTATTCTACAACCCTCACTAGGTGATTGTGAGATAGTGTGCTTGTCTGAGGCCAGGGACGCTTGGCGGGTAGCTTGTCCAGGCAAAGACCTGCCCTCAAGCCCAAGCTCTCAAAAACTTTGGGACGAACCTATATGTCGGGGAATACATGAAGATCTCCTAAAAAATAGCCCGTCTAGCCTTGAAACAGCGCGACTCTTAGCAACTTCAGCTAGAGAGTCCGGTTACTGGCTGCACGCTTTCCCATCGGCAAATTTCGGCAACTTATTAGACCCCAATAGTTTCCGTCTGGCGGTTGGTCTCCGACTAGGAGCCAACCTAGTTGAGCCTCATCGGTGCAACTGCGGTACAGTGGTGGATCGCCACGGCCACCATGGCCTGGCCTGCTCTAAAAGCGCTGGTCGTCTATCCCGCCACGCCTCCCTCAATGACATCATCCGACGGGCCTTAGTCAGCGTCAACATGCCCGCCATATTGGAGCCTAACGGTTTAGCGCGCGATGACGGCAAAAGGCCCGACGGTCTTACTCTCGTGCCATGGGAGAAGGGACGGCCTCTAATTTGGGACGCAACCTGTGTGGACACCCTTGCGCCGTCCCACCTCAATGCATCGTCTTTGAGAGCAGGCAGTGCCGCCACTAATGCCGAAGTCGCAAAACGCCGAAAATACGCATGTTTAGGTGACGCATACGTATTTTCGGCTTTTGCCGTTGAGACTCTAGGTCCTTGGGGACCAGAGGCACTAAAACTTTTTACAAAACTGAGGTCGTTGCTCATCCGTTCCACCGGCGACCCTAGGGCTGGCTCGTTCCTCGCTCAACGTATAGGCATTGCCATTCAGCGAGGTAACGCAGCCAGCCTTATGGGCACCTTACCAAATGGGAGTGGCATTGGGGATATCTGTAAATATAGTTCAGACCTTTAGTTTAAGGTAGTTTTATAAGATTTATTGTAGTTTTTTATTTTATTTAGTTTTTTTTTTTGCAATTAGATGTAATTTTATATTATTGTTTAAGTTTTGTATAGCTATGTAAAAATTATTTAACTTTGTGCATAATAAGTATTAAATATACATGTACCTATATTACTAAATAAAACCTTTTGCGACTGTCGCTTACAACTTGAAATGCATGGCGGCCCTTGATTGATCACTAGCATTCGTTGCATTCATTTAGTCAGCAATGACTCAAACGTCACAAATAATCACAAGCTACGTTTCGCCAGGTTTAAAGACCTTATTAGCTCCGAATCACAACGGTCATCTGGACCGTTGGTACTGCTTATTAGGCACTGGTCTCACCGCGAGCTACTAAGCTATGATCTATCGGCTATAAACACGAACAAAGGATACGCGCTCCCGTGTAAATAAAAGAGACACGGCGATACTCGCCCAGCTATCAGCTATCACCGCCGGGCGAGTATCGCCGTGTCTCTTTTATTTACACGGGAGCGCGTATCTTTTGTTCGTGTTTATAGCCGATAGTTCATAGCTTAGTAGCTCGCGGTGAGACCAGTGCCTTAGACAAAAGAAAACTGTCATATTCCTCATTATGGCATTTTTAGAGTCATTACACGAACATTACGTTCACTTCTGAGTCACGGGTCGTTGTACCTGAATTGCCTCACTGTCAAGTCATGTTAATCCTTGAAACATAACATACCTACTACTACTACGGAATGAAGTATCGAGATAAACCATGGTTTAACAATACTTTTTAAGCAATTACGAGTATTGTTATATTAAATCTCGAATAAATAAATAAAAAATACTCTATTGACTGTTACCGCCTTTATTCTTCAAAGCAATCTTTATGTGTAACACAAATTAATGTCATAAATTTCTGTTCGGGTCTGTTTAGAGTTTTGGGATATTTATAGAAATAACTTTATTCGTAACATACACAAAAAACACAATATACAGCAACGAAAAATATATATTTTTTTTATGTTGGCACAACAAAGTGGCTCCACTCCACCTGATGGTAAGTGAAAAGTAGAGCCCAAATCGCGGCGGCAACGAACAGGAGACAATCAGTAACCTGTTAGTTGCCACCGCCTTGCTGGCCCGCTAGATGCTTCTTCACGCTTCGTTACAATTCGTTCGTTCGTTGCAATTTTACAAATAAAAGCGTGTAGGTATGCTACGAAATGGCCTCATCTCAGCATGTTGCTAGCGAGTGCCAGCGCTGGTCTTCCGATGAGGCCATCACGTGAACAGTTTCACGGCAGGCAACACAGCACAATACAAATAAACAATAATTATGTTTTTTGAATGCCAGGTACCTTTTAAAAATACCGCAAAATATTTGTTTAGTTTAAAAAAATTTCAATTATGACCATAATTAATACAGAAGTCTAGATCTCCATATCAAGCACGCTTGAACGCTCTCCGAAACATTTCGCGCGTTGTGACTTTAACCGTTTAGTAATATTTATAGATAAATATCAATGTTTTAACGCGTTATATAATGAATGAATGAATTAATGATCACTCGGGGTTCTGGCCGAGGGGTGCAGGTATCAGCCGCGAAAGCTGAGCCCGTGGGTTCGATACCCACCTCAGACGTTAGATGATCTTGGTCGTTTTTCTTTGGTATATGAATGACATCTAATATTTACAATATATATTATTAAGTTTTATTTCGTTAATTTATCAATTATTCAGCATAAATCTGCTGCATAATATTAAACATATTTCTCTAATTTCATTTAGCACGTTCGGGTCTAAAAATAAGTTTACTATTTTGATCTTTGTGCCTTGGACATAAGTTAGCAAATGAATATACACGGTGCTCTTGAGCATTCCGAAAGATTTTAATAATTCCTGAGCATATTTAGAGTATTAAATGTTACATAAAATTTCCTGGATTCGGCTTGGTTCGAGAAATAATTAATCTTTTTTCGAAATAACTTTTTCGACGTAACTCGTCATAAAACTTCTTTTTGATTACAATGCTACCACAATGTGTTATTACCACACCTTTTGACTGATAATCAAAAAATAAGAATAGACTTGACGAAAAAACCTGTCCCTAAGAAAAATCATTTAAAAAAATAATTTTAACAAATTGTTGTTATGATAAAAAGTATTGGAAATGTTAAAAAGTAAAAAAAAAGATTTTTTTTTGTGGAATTTGACACTAGGTTTCATAATATTGTTTGTTTATTTTGATGTCTAGAATGCATAGTTAAAATCTTTTGGCAATGCTCGCGAGCACCATGTATATTATAAGATGTTACTATACCTATATCTGTAAGATTACGCTATCTTGATTGGCATGGATTATAAACAGCTTAACAAGTTTTTGGTTGACAACAGTCGGATTGGTCATTCAATGAGTAAATTAGGATTTTTCCTTATAATACCAACTCAAATACTGTGTTTGGGATTTTTGGCAACCAATAATGTTAACTTTATTATGTAGGAAAACATAATTAATCTAGTACCTAATAAAAATAGTACATTACGACACAAGTGCGAAAAACATGAAATTCGAAACGGGTGGCGATGTTTTATAACACGACCGATAGGGAGTGTTTTAAATCGACACGAGTTACGAATTTCGTTTTTGCACGTGTCTCGTAAGACGTTTTTAGTGCAGATGGCCATCCTAAGTTTTGGACCTGACGTAAAATGACACACTTCTCGCACTAGAGCCTAAAAAAGGCACCATCTGTACTAACATAGTACCTACATTTCCTAACTAGTGCGGGAAAACTTTTTTCGGCGAGGGTGAAAGATGGAGCCCGAGTGAAACGAGGGTGACAATCACCCAAGTAAAGAAAAGTTTTTGCACGTGTAAGGGACGATTTTTTTCATAACAAGTGCGTCAAAAAGAAAAATTACCGCGCGCGAAGCGTGCGCAAAGTTCGTTTTTGCGCACTAGTTAGAAAAATAATGTTATTACGTCTGATCTTCTACCAAGTGAAGCTAATTCAAACGCGATAATTTTGTATCATTGCGGGTGGCACAGGACCGGTCATTATGGCAATCTTTGGGGGAGACCTATATTCAGCAGTGGACTTTCGGCTGATTTGATTATGAAGATGATGATGAATTTGAAGTCCTTAATACTTTTCTCAAAAGAGAATGGAATGTTTTATTTGTTAGGTTAAGGTTATTCTGTATAGTCGTGTCTTCGGTATCACAGCTAATAGGTCAGAATCCGCTAATCCCAGTTAATGGCCAAATTAGTGCATAATCCTATCGAGGTCGCGTATATCACTAGATCACCTAAGTGTGATCAGCTGTGGATTTAATATTTAGGTCATTTGAGTTATGTTATCGTGCTACTAGTAATCTCTTGTTTATATTGCAGAGTTTAACACATATATTACCTAATAATGATGGATTTGTCTTGCTGTGTTTTGGAAAACCTGATTAGAAAAAAAATCTACGCAAAAAAGCTGTGTTTCTATGCTGGGTCAACCCAGCACAGAAACACAGCTTTTTAGTAGGCTTAGCATATGATTGGTGCGACAGTTTGTCACCGCGAGATAGATTATCTGACCCTATTTTATTAATACAGTCAGTAAAAGACGGGAAGTCTATCACGCGGCGACATACGGTTGCAACAATCATGTGCTAAGCTTACAAGTTACACATTTTCGGTGACAAGTCCCATATATACGTAACTATTTTTGTAAAATATTTTTTCTAATATAATAATAATAATATTTAATAATATGATCTTTGCTCGGCAAGCCTTCAGGTTGGCCTCAAAATGAACCGGTCTAAAACTCTGGTGATGACCAATGGCAAGAAACGCAAGATTGACGTTGACGGGCAGAACATACACTATGTGGACGAGTATCCGTACTTAGGACAAATAGTACCTTTCAGCCAAAGACAGGATAAAGAAGTCGAAAGACGGATCCAAAACGCTTGGAAGAGCTATTGGTCTCTCAAAGACCTAATGAAGGGAGACTTGCCTATATCCCTCAAACGGAAACTCGTCGACATGTGTATACTGCCAGTTCTGACTTACGGAGCCCAAACCTGGTCACTTACCGAGTTACAAAAGGTCAAGCTGAAGGTCTGCCAAAGAGCCATGGAGCGCAGCATGCTTGGAGTGAAACGGATTGACCGGATCCGTAGCACTACCTTGCGTTCCAAAACTCGCATTGTCGACGTAGGAGTAAAAACCGCCAGGCTGAAATGGGACTGGGCTGGTCACGTTCGCCGAATGCATCCACAGAGGTGGGCAAAAGTAGCTACGGAGTGGATACCGCAGCGGAAACGGCGAATTGGTCGGCCCAAGAAGAGATGGCGGGATGATCTGGATGCATTTTCCAACAACTGGCCAGAAATAGCCCTAAATCGGGAAGTTTGGAAATGTAAGGGGGAGGCCTTTGCCCAGCAGTGGGACACAATAGAGGCTACTTAAAAAAAAAAAAAAAAATTTTTCTTCTACTATTTCCTAATCAGAATTATGTATGATTTTCAAAGGGCCCTCAAACGGATCTTTACTATATGTTTGTGACTTGTGACACCTTGTATTACTTAAGCGACTCTCGGGGCTTTCCATTACTGTTTTTTTTATCGTGTCATGTCGCTACAAATGAGCTTCATTGTTCGCAATAATGTTTTGGACGTGACAAAAAAGTTGAATAAATGATTAATCAATTAATCGTTTTCTGAAAAATGTTTGATTAATTTGCAACTTAAGAAATCGCAATAAGAGTTCAAGAAAATACTTATTTGATTAATTATTCATTCAATTTTGGAGCCATGTCCGTATTATTGCGAAACACGACGCCGATTTGTCCGATCTCTGTTTGTGATTTATGTATCACAGATCACTATTTAAATTTATCTTGTTATTAAAATAATTAAAAATGTTACCTATGTCAATAAATTATTTCATCAAGTACTTAGTGCAGGAAATTACCTCAGCGCGGCCTTCCGTCGGGTGACTTGTCTGGGTTTTGCGGTAGACGGTTTAATTGTATTGAGAAAAACGCTGTTACTGTGACATGATTTAAGTTACAAGTCGATATCGATTCGGTTTTGATTACTAGACATACAGATTGATAGTAATCTTAGCCAAAAATGTACTTAGAACAAGATAATTAGATTCAATTGAAGCATTTTGCAGAATTAATTCCTAGCGACCTGGAAATCCTTTTTACATCTTCATTTAGTCCTAAATTTGTTAAATCCGAGTTCGCATATTACTAGGTTAGTGGTAGGAGCTTAACGTTTTAGAGCCAAGTAGCTGCCGAATTATTGTTATTTTTCAGTTTTTTGGTTGTACAGGCAAAGGCAAAATAAGGTGTATATAAAATGCTCAAAAATGTCCCAGTGCACCTTAATTGTCCTAACTTACATACAGTCATAGATATTACATCAAAAGTGTGTATAAAATCTGTATACTGCGACATAGACCTGGTGCCTGTTCACAACTGTATCTACTTCGTCGACGGGATTAATGTCCGCTACAATCAAATCAAGGCGATTTCTGAGATATAGTAAAGTGGGAGCACAGATAACAGTTGTTCATAATGTATAACCACAGAAGAATATTACAAAGACTGTTGATATACATTCGCGGTCAAAGACCCGTATGGGTCTAAATTATACCTATCTAACTCGTTTATGACCTTAAAGTTCTGGATTCCACTTGTAAGATTCTTAAGTAAGTTTTGTAGGTGTTCATATCTAACACGGATATGATATAAAAATGGTAATTAATGCACAATAGTCCGCCATATTAGTAATCCAATCGTATGGCCACAAAACCCATAAATGTGTGAAAATGACTATACAGTGTGTATCTACGATACTGGCGTTTATCGAAACCGTGGAATGCGATGCAGATTTCTAGCCAAACCGTGAACATTATTCATTTCAAAATGCTAATTTTAAAAATAATTAACTTTTTAAGAAAAGTTAATTGAGAAGCAATGTACTTCAAAATGAATCGTTAATTTGCACTTGACAATGACAGATCGCAGCGGCTCACAACGTTTGACAACTAAGCAGTACACGCGTTACATTGATCGTTCGGAGGAAAAAAAATTGTACGGTCAATTTAATTATTTGTCAAATGTTAATACTTGAAAACGATTGCTAGTAATGTGTATTATTACCCATTTTCGTAAAAGCCCGGGTCATGGAAATACACTGTATATATTTAATGATGATGTTTTGTTGTATTGGCCATTTTGCTGAGGCACCGAGGCGGTAAGCGATATTACAGCTACTTTAACATGCTTATTTGTGAACAATTATCAAACTCAGGTGTTGCCCATACCGATCAATGGAATTCTCATTTGGGTATGCTAATGATTACCAAAATTGTGCAGAGTGTATACTACATACATGGTGATCGTATGGTCGCACATAAAAGAAGCAACTACCGTAAAATGGGGTGAGTTAAAGCTGATATTATCACCTTAACAAAATTTTACTTGTAGGTAAGTTGGTTATCATGTTAAACGCAAGAAACAAACCATTTTTTTATTTTGTTGTTTTTAATAACATGTTCGTAACATTTAATAATTTTGAATATCGGTACATTAACACTAAATTTTACCTTACCCTAAACACTTTTTTTGCTGATCAGCAGCGTAGCAATGGGTTTGATGGGAAAAATAAATAATGATAAAATGGCTTACGTAAATTAAATTTTGTGTTATTTCATTGTCATTCTCGTCTAAAAACACCAACACACCCTTACTTCATAACCCATTCATAACCCTACAGCTGGCGCTATCGCTATCTCTATTCACCCCGTTTTACGGTGGTCAACCTTCAATTTTGTGGCTAATTCGTTTTCGCTAACTTTTAAAGCCTTGCAAAACTTCAAAGGCAATGGGCATTCATCATCATCATCATCCTATGTCAGTCCACTGCTGGACGTAGGCCTCTCCTATTAACTATGCGTATAGACGCATTAGGAGGTAAATGCCCATAATCGCCACAATGGGCATTCACTAGAAGTAAAATTATAAAGGTGCGTTCAAACGAAAAGAGCATTCGCTGTTCTATCCCCCCCACCTACGAAATTCGATCGTTACACAAAACGTGATTGGTTGATTACGTAGAACGGGGGATAGAACAGCGAATGTTCTTTTGGTTTGAACGCACCTTAACATAATAGTCATTGGAGAAAAAATAATAGGTACCTACCTACTACCAAGTTACATTAGGTTTTTGTTGGACACGAAAACTTTTGTGATAATTAAAACGTAGGTATTCTTAAGGATTATTTAAGAAAAAAGTCGTATGCCTACATTTTATATTACTTACGTTTAATTATATCCTGACGTTTCGGGCATGACGTTACACCCGTGGTCGCAGGCAGAGTCTGCCTGCGACCACTTTTACGTACGACAATTAAACGTAAGTTTACGCGATGAAGACCCGTTTGTCTTTAAAATATGAGTGATAATCGTGAAAGTTTAAATCAATATATGTAGAATAGGTATTTTATCATGAAACTGTTTTTTACGAACGTTAAGACGTTTTAAACGTTATGTTGTAACACGTACATTTCCACTCTGTACCAAAATATAGAAAATCATCAACAAAATTGAATATGCATTGTAGATCGACTTTACACTTCATAACTCGAATCAATTACTAATCCCTTGTTTTAACATAAAAATGAGCATACTATTGAGAATAAAAATTTAATTATAATAGTTACTGAGACACTGAAATATCGTGATTTTTGGAATTTATTCATTTAGTGCAAACAATAATTAGAAAGGAAAAATAATTTTCCAAATCTTTCCACGCGTCTTCGAGTAATCGGGAAACATACATAAAAAGATTTCGTCGAATTGTAAACACCTTTTTTTGAAGTTTGTTAAAAATATATTCGCACTTTATGTATACCTACTAATCGTCAGTAGGATAAAAATAAGTAAACAAATATGGCTGACTTTCCATAGCATTTGACGTCTTTGATACAAATCGTGAAACGCGTTCGCAGATACATTTTTACGTAAATACTAATAAATATAAATAATTTTGACTAAAAATGTATGTGAACTCAAGGCTTAAGGTTTTACATTCGTAATAAAACTAAGATTGTGTTCTAAAAGTGCGTGATTGACTATACTTACGAATGGTATAGGTATTATATCGTGTCCATTTAATGACTTAATGACCCACAGATGTTTTTGTGCAGAAATCGTTCCACCATAAGTTTTATTGTAAGAAAAAGAAACACGGAAATGACTGGTTTTCCCAGCGCGCCTTTTCTGGTAAGCATATAAATATCTCACATAAAATCATTAGCAAAACATATTCTAGTCACGTATGAGCTATAGACCTGTTTGAATTGCATGTAAATTAGAATACATTCATAAAACGCGATTATTAACGAATAACGACCTGTTTCACAATCCCTTTATAAATACAAGGTGCCCGTGAGGAAATGGAAACATTTTAACAGCATATTCCTGAGACTAAAAGAAGCAAAAAATGTTAAGTGAGTTTTGGTCAAACTTGCAAAAAACAAAATTTTTTTTTTGATGTTTTGAATGCCTCAATAGGTACACAACAATAGGATTTTATTAATGCACTATCGCAAAAAATGCACTTTAAACGTTTTTTTTTTCATTTGCTAGGTTATTAAAGTTTTTTTTTGTTCATTTGATGTCTGTTAATTAAGTGTGACAAGATTAAGACAACATGGTAACAAAATCGTTTCCTAAAATGCGTTTATCATAGCGTAACGGGCTAAAACGATTTTAGGAAAAAATCAAATTTTCTCTTAAAATAGACTCAATCCAGAAAACTTCATGTATTTTGACATTTTTAACTTCAAATTTGGTCAGAAATCCGCTGTTGTTTTTTCCCCTTCCTCATGGGCACCGTGTATATATATCAGTCAGATAAAATTATCTTGTTAGTATCCTTTTCCCTAGGTATATAAAAGAAACGGACAGTTAACATTATCCTGACAGGTTTTTATGGGGATGGGAAACCAGGCCCTAAGACTCATTTGATATTTGTCAGAGTCCGAAGTAATCTCTAATTTTAAGAAAAATAATAATCGAAAAAAACTTAACTATTGATTGGCACTATGTAAAATCATAATAATCACAAAAACAGATACAATTATTATCAGTGATAAAATCTACGGATAGAAAACTTTTAAAATACTTATCAAGTGGACCCAATTACTGAAAGTTTATACAATAAAATTGGTCACTCAGTAAATAATGTTCGTGTTTTTTTCTGTTTCTACACGTCATCTCTAAAAAATTGCACCCAGAATCCCAATCACTGACCATGATCACTCTCATTAGAGATCCCGGCTAAGCATGCGATTTTGTGCGTTAATCGCATGCGTTCAATTTACGGAATTTTCATCCTTAACGCGGACGCGGGAAGCCTATTGCGTTGATCGCATGCGTCTAACGCAGCCTTACGCTGCGATAAACGCACAATAGGGTGGATATCTGAGCGTTTCAACCGCCTAATTTTGGTGGCATCATTTTTGGCGAAATTTCTATTCGTTACAATGTGCTACTTTGTCACTTGAAGGAGGCACGGTACCTTATACAAATGACGAAGTATAACATTCAGACATTTAGAAACTTCGGCAAAAATGATGCCACCAAAATTGGGCGGTTGAAACGCACAGAATATTCACCAATACGCGCGCTTTAGAAGTACAAAAACAAAAGACAAACGTACCGGTGCGTACGCGCCGTCTCGCGTTGCGCTCCGAGCACTACTGATCGATAGTCTCTTGTTTCCACTGACTGAGTCACCGCCCTTGACCTTAGCAGATTTGGCGCATTTGTAGAGCTTTATACAATAGATACAGTTTTTTTACTATGAGGATTCGATTTCAATGCCATTTCACGACTTTTTGTTTGAGTGCTGATGGATGAACTAAATATGTACCTACTTACTCTGTATAATTACGTTTCTATAGAAAATTCAACTTTTAATATACTTCAAAAATGGAGGAGGTTCTCAATTATTTTGGATTGTTTTTTTGGGATACTTATACTCGATATCTCCGAGATAAATTGAGTACCGATTTACAACTACATTTTTTTTATTTACATTAGAGAAATCGGTTAAAGTCCGTTTCTCAATTTTTTATTACAAGCTTTTGTACTTTCTTTAATAATAGTACCTACACATTAAGACCAAACTTGATAGAGTTACGTCATTTCATTCTCAAGATTCAGTGGCCAACTTCCAACTCCATCATCAGACTAGGCCTATATGTATACTAGCTTTTGCCCGCGGCTTCGCACGCGTAGATTTTGGACTTCTATGAAAAAAATGTAAAAACCTAACCTGAACCTCCTTTGATAGTCGTTCGTTTTTATGTGGGGTCGCAGTTCTAACCTAACCCAAAACCTACTTTGATAGCCGTTCGTTTCTGTGTGGGATCGCAGTTCTTACCTTTCCTAAACCGAAGTAGAATCTTACCTTATTACATTCTGTCTGAAGTCTGTTTCGTTGAACAGCATATTAGTATGACATAATTAAATACTTAATTGCAAATAAACTGCACGAATTAAAATTAGCAATGCAGGCATCGTCATTTCCTGGGTGAATATCTAAGCGTTTCATCCGCCTAATTTTGGTAGCATCATTTTTGTCGAAGTTTATATTCGTTACAATGTGCTACTTTGTCATTTTAAGGAGGCACGATTCTACAAATGGCGAAGTATAACATTGAGACGTTTAGAAACTTTGGCAAAAATGATGCCACCAAAATTAGGTGGTTGAAATTCTCAGATATTCACCCTCTTACTAAACAATAATGTAATCCGCTACAAGCTTCGTCCTTTTCTCTTATGGTGGAATAGTCAAGCCAAACATTTAACCGGTGATGAGTCAGTCAATCAGGACTCCCACCACAGTGACTCGATAAACCATAGAAACGATATCCATGATGTTTTTTTTACTGTTTAACCATTTCACCCCTTTAAGAGGTTGAATTCTCAAAAACCTAAAACACATCTTTATCTTTTTATGTTTAGGAATACTCCTGTAAAGTTTCGGATAAAATAGTTTAAATAATCAAGTTTTCCATACATGCCATACAAACTCTGGACCCCCATCATTGCACCCCTTAGGGTGTGGATTTTGACTATTTTTTTTTTAAACCAGCCCTAAACCCTTAAAGGAACTTACGTGCTAAATTTGGAATCTCTAGAACCAGAAGTAAACATAAATAAT
This sequence comes from Thaumatotibia leucotreta, assembly GCA_025490895.1. NCBI lineage: Eukaryota > Metazoa > Arthropoda > Insecta > Lepidoptera > Tortricidae > Thaumatotibia > Thaumatotibia leucotreta. The sequence goes on along the minus strand of JALPQI010001396.1, from coordinate 99,790 downwards.
CAACCTTTGTATGTTTGTTTTTCGAAAATTTTAAATTAAGGATAATTATTTATGTTCTCATTTCATTTACAGAATACTCCTGGGAAGTTTCGGATAAAATAATCTTGTTTCGCTATACAAACTTTGGAGCCCCATGTCAACCCTTTAGGAGGTGAATTTTGAAAAATCCTGGAATTACTTTTCTTAGATTTTTATTTTCATACATACTTTCAACCCCATTTTTACCCCCTTAGGAGTTTTTTTTTAAATACAATTACTCGAGGTAAAATACTCGTACTATATAACATGGTAGAGGTATGTAGATAAGTACCTACTTCTTCATTGGCAACAACACTTCTATGACGTTTTTAATTAAATAGCCCAACGAATCTGGTTCCTCCTTACAAACTTTAACCTTCCATTTAACCCCCATAGGAAATGAATTTTCAAAAAACCTGAAACACGTGTTTACTTATTTATTGTTAAAAACATTAATGTGAAGTTTCGAATAAAATAGCCCAACTAATCTTATTTCCCAATACAAACTTTAACCCTTTTTTTAACCCCCATAGGGAATGAATTTTCAAAAAACCTGAAACACGCGTTTACTTATTTATTGTTAAAAACATTCATGTGAAGTTTCGAATAAAATAGCCCAACTAATCATATTTCCCCATACAAACTTTAACCCTCCATTTAACCCCCATAGTGAATGAATTTTCAAAAAACCTAAAACACGTATTTAATAATTTATTATTAAAAACATTCCTGTGAAGTTTCGAATAAAATAGCCCAACTAATCTTATTTCCCCATACAAATTTTAACCCTCCATTTAACCCCCATAGGGAATGAATTTTCAAAAAACCTGAAACACGTGTTTACTTATTTATTGTTAAAAACATTCATGCGATGTTTCGATTAAAATAGCCCAACTAATCTTATTTCCCCATACAAACTTTAACCCCCCATTTAACCCCTTTAAAGGAAGAATTTTCAAAAATCCGTTCTTAGTGTGCCTCTAGACATTATAAAGAATCTAAATGCCAAGTTTGAACTCTCTAGGACCAGCGGTTTGGGCTGTGCGTTGATTTAAGTCAGTCAGTCAGTCAGTCAGTCAGTCAGTCAGTCAGTCAGGACATTGCCGTTTATATATATAGATTTATAAAAGAACAAACTTACTGACATTTCAACGCACAGCCTAAACCGGTGGTCCTAGAGCCTCCAAATTTGGCACGCAGGTTACTTTTACGGTGTAGGAGTGCACTAAGAGAGGATTTTTGAAAATTCACCTCTTAAGAGGTTGAAATGGGGGTCCAAACTCTTTAATCCGAAACTAAATTAGTTGGACTATGTTATCCGAAACTTCGCAGAAGTATTCTTCAAAGTACCTATGTCATAAGTAAAGACGTGTTTCTGTATCTTCTGCATAGTGTAATTTTGTATTGGTGGCAACACGGGTACACACAATGAAAAATTCACGGTGGTTAAAAGGTTAATAAGCTTCTTTTCTCTCCTACCATATCATTTGTCTTTCTTTCGATCCAGCAATGTAGTAATTATGACAGACAATGAAACTATATTACGAATAATTTATTTTTTAAACTTTTTGTATATAAATATTGTCCGTAATTCAAAAGTGATTCCGAAAAACCCTATTACAACTTAACGTAACCCTTATTTGTACTTACTTATTTCTCTACTATCTACTAAAAGCAAACTAAAGTGTTAACCCAAGTTAACCTACGGAACACAAAAGTTTTCAGTAATTGGTTCCCTCAGGAAAAGGAATTTGGCCTCATTTTATGGCGGCCAGGAATCGTCTGGCCATTTTCTTTGATTAAATTTGGACGTCTCTTGGGACCTTAGTATCTGAGAAAGGATTGCCTTTGAAGATTTTTTTAAACATACATACGTACAAAACAAGTGCGAGGTAGGTTGCTTTATAAAATATCTAAGGCGAAATACTTACCTTACGTCAAAGTATTACAATAATAGTTTTAATATTTTCTTCGGTTACCGCGGAGATTACACATGAAATAAAACTATGAAAACGGATAAACTCGCGTATATTAACTAATTTTAACTTGTTCGAACGCTTTACAGAGTTCGTGGTCTGCGGATGACTGACAATGGAGGAAATTTGATAGATCTACCTCCATCAAAATAAGAAAGATAAGTACAAATCTCTCGAGATAATAATTTTACTGCTTTCACGATTCGATTCGATTGTTCTTTTCGAATTCCATCGGCTTCTCCGGGATCCCATCATCAGACCCGACTTGGTGCCAAAGAGACCATATCGGGGATATACCCATTCGATTAACTATGGGTTCACGGTTCTCGAAGATATCGAGTAAAATCTCATTAATTCCTATTATACATTAGCAGTGGACTATCATAGGCTGATGGTGATGATGATGTATTTTATTTGGTGAAATAAATAAATCTAAATCTAAATCATGCATACGAAAATTAGAATTACAAAATTAGTGAATTAAAAGCCTCCTCATTTTATGAATAAAAAAAATATCTTGGGACATCTTACACAAAAACACACAATGAAGACGGTTAAAAAGTAAAATAAATTTAGGTTGCGTAAATACCTAATTAAATATGCAAATTCAAAGTTGATCCATAATGCACATTATTTTTATTAACACTTCATTACTTATTAAATTTATTTATAATAAGATAATAACAAGGTCTAACAGCTAATAAAAAAAATGGATAAACTTGCATAATAATTGTTGTTTTGATAACAATTTCATATCAGAGATTTTTCAGGAAAATGTATTTCTGCACTAAGCTTTTATTAGAACGTATTATTTCTATAGGTCCTATGTAATACACAAGGTGATATAGTTGGCTATACTGAACAACTTTTACTATGGGGCCAATCAAAAATCTAAAAAAAATTGTCTTTTTCATACATTGTGACCGATCAATAACGACTTTTGTATGAAAGAGCCAAATTTTTTTTGCAGATTTCTGGTTGAGTTCCTTAGTAAAAGTGGTTCAGTATAACTTACCAAATCACCCCATTCAAGGTTTTCAGTGGGTGGTGAAACACGCTGTATGACTGTTATACGTAGGTATACGTTTTTTAATATCGCTAATTAATGCAATCTCGCGGAAAATATCAATGATGCCAAAACAAAAACGAAAACCTACGAACACAAAGTGTAAAAAGTGTAGTGTAGCCTGTGGTGTAGCTATTATAATATACAGAAGACAAGTTTGATAAGGTGCGAAACTTCTATAGATAATAATTTCTCGGCAATTTAAATTCTACAAACAATCTAATCATGCCAAAACCGTTGTATAAATGTACTTGTTTACTGAAATGTGAAATACAATATTCTTCATAAAAAAAAATTATAAGTTCTCATTTCGAGTGTATTCCCGAAATTTTGAGAATGTTCTGTAACTTGTACATTGCTAGTCGAACTGCACAGAAAGTGAAGCCATCTGGCAGCAAGGCACGCCCATATAATTATGTACCTATCTCACTTGCTTCCGTTTTATTAACATACTTACACGACACGTGGAAAAAGTCAAGTTATTCTAAAAACAGCGCCCAGCACAAAAGGCGACAGAATCTCGGGTGTGACACACGTGTCACTGTGTCAATTTAACAGTGACAGTTGTCTATGGCGTCCTTATGGCCTGGCCACGACTTTGGTCTAACGCCGCGGCCACGACATCGGTCTAAGGCGACCGGCTTAACGGAAAACGTATGATGCTTCCTCTCGTACCCATATCGGCATCCCGCTCCAACTCATGGATTTGCTCGCCGCTGGTCGCCTTAGACCAATGTCGCGGCCGGGGCATAAGGCTGCCTGCGGCGAGTGGATCCATAAGTTGAAGAGAGAGCTCCCTCTGGCATGTATGATTTTCTGCCCCGTCGGACATCTTAGGCCGCGGCCGTTTCGACCCGCCGCCCGCGGCTCGTCCGAATGGTGTGTACGGGAATGCTCGGGAGTCGGGAGTGGTATTTTTAGCCCCCCACACTAGGAGACGCCGAACGCGGCGTCCGCGGATGACGGGTCGAAACGACCGTGGCCAGGCCAATGTCGTGGTCCGGCCATTACGGCCTGAGTGGCGAGCGTGGAGCGGCCGGCGCGTCCAGCGGAGTGGGCAGCGGCGTATCGAGCGTCCAAGGGATTTCGACAGTGTTACCTCAGGCCACACGCATTCGTTAGCATTCGTTTAACATAGACGCCCCGCCGCACGGCCGCCAGACGTTCCTCTCGAGCGTCTAACTAGACCTTACGCCGCGGCCACGACATCGGTCTAAGGCGACCGGCTTAGTGGAAAACGTATGGTGCTCCCTCTCGTACCCATATCAGCATCCCGCTCCGACTCATGGATTCGCTTGCCGCTGGTCGCCTTAGACCAATGTCGTGGCCGGGGCATTAGGTCCGCTGGATGCGTATCCGAGCTACCAATCGCTATCACTTAGACCGGCCATACACGGACCTCTTATTTGTATGGGAACTGCAGTCCGACTGCAGAAAGTTTTACGGGACAGACTGCCTGAAGTAGTCCGTCTATGCTGCTGGTCTTAGAACTCAATCGCAAACAGAATGGAACTGGTCAAGATGATAAAGATATCATCATCAGCCTATGATAGTCCACTGCTGGACGTAGGCCTCTCCTATTAACTATGCGTATAGATGCTTTAGGAGGTAAATGCCCATAATCGCCACGCTGGGCAAGCGGATTGGCGATCGCTGTAATGTGTCCACTGTGATGACTCTGCTGCCCAACATCAATCTTTTATCAAATAACGGTCAGTGACACTTCAATCCCTTAGTCGACTCTTACGACACCCGCAGGAGGAGTTGGGGTGGTGACAAATGTATTCTTACTGCCGTCACCACACGGCTAGATAAAGATATAGCACAAAAAAAAAGAGTGGCAGAAAGAATACAACGATGCGCGACTCAGTAATGTATAGTAAATTTCATGCGACAAAGACAGTTGCATATTTGAACTCGCTGAACTGAAAGGGTAATCGCATGCCCTAAGGTCAGTCTATCTGTCAGCGTTAAGGTCGGCGTCCGCAGATCAATAAAACTGCCAAAACTCGAACAGCTGGCGGGCCCTGGATGCGGCGCGCGCGTGCGTACACAAGTGTTGCCAGTGTAGAACGGGAAGAAAATCTGGGAAAATATTTCTTTCTAATCGGCACATTTTACTTAACACATCGTATTTTTTAGAGTACGACTGGTCACGTACGAAGGCCGCATCAACGGTTAACAACTCTGGGAAACCATAAATATTTTATAAGATCATCAACGTCCGTATTAAAAACTCATCAAGACAATTTTGGCTGTAGTTTATTTAAAAGTTGTAGTTCCACCTATTTTATGTAACGTTTTGTAACTGAAACTAAGTATAGTATAGTAAGTAATGATCTTAGGTTTATTTTTCACTTTAATGAAGGTCTTCTATTGATAAATAAATAAAAGTACCATCGCTATCAGAAATAACAGATCGGTCATCTTATAAATATCAGCAATTCTCTATTGCCATAGCGTAGTAGTGCATATTCAGATAATTATGACATGAGGACTGTACATGCTGTACAAATTAATACGCTTGAACACAATTATTGTGTGAATATTACATTTTACCTATTTTCATTATGTTAGTCAGGTAGGTACTTTTACCACTTTGTAAACAGAATCATACAATCTAAAAAAAATAAACAATTATGGCTGACTTTCCATAACATTTGACGTCTTGGACACATATCATGAAACACGTTCACAGATTATTTTTACGTTCATACTAATAAATATCAATAATTTTAACTAAAAATTCAAGTAAACTCAAAGTTTTTGCGTGCGCTAGATTGTGTGCGTGATTTTGAAATAATGCAAGTTTTCTTTACATTTTGTTTTTAGATTCTACTCGTACTCACGATTGGCATGCCTATGCATTTGATTGAACTTGCATGGTTATTTTCACTCCGTGACATGGCAACACCATTTCAAAATGTCAATGACGCGAAATATGGAGCGAATTTACTCCAAATTATTTTGTATTTCTATTAATTTATGAATGAATATGGAACCTTTTTGACTTAAAATCATTATATTAGATCGTGTTATAACGTTAAGAACTGTTTACAGTAACTAAATGAGTGAGACTTCTATATCTGAATGTTGATAAACTGTACTTGATAATTGTTGTTGTTAATAGTAATTGTTGTATTAGATTGTTGTGAAATTGTTGTTGAATCTAGTCTTCCGCGATTTTAGTGATCTTATGCTTGTTACTTTGATATCAAGGCAAGGAGTTGTGTTGTAGGTTGTGTATTAAAATAGATATTGGTGTTATTTTAAAAGGTGAGTCAAGTTAACAAGTAATTAGTCAATCTAGTGTTAAAGTCTATGAAACTTGCTAGTGAGCTACATTAAAAATTCTTAATATTGAAACTGAATTTCGTAAGACTTTTTTAATTTTAAGCAGTAGTCCTATGATTGTCGGTTTTTTAATCTATTGCAAATTAAACGTCTATCATGTTGCACAAAAAAGTGTGAGAATGACATAATTATGTACCAACTAGCTTTTGCCCGCGGCTTCGCACGCGTAGATTTTGGACTTCTATGAAAAAAAAATGTTTTCAACCGACTTCAAAAAAGAAGGAGGTTACCATTTCGACCGCATGTAGTTATATACATGTTACACGGAATCCTGCGAACAATAAATGCTATTTTGTTTTTTTTTTCTCTGCAGATTCAAAAGTGGCCTAAATAAGTTTTAATTTTGTGATATTTTTTTTAGTTTCGCCTTAAATGCCACAAATATTTAATCGACTGTTGTTTCAAAGACAACGGTTCAAGTATTTTCATTTCATAGACAAGTCATTCTGTCAAGGAATAGTTTCCAATAAATTTATATAAATTTGTGAATTTTGAATGGTGCTTGAGTTATTTTGTATTTAGGTTATAATGGAGATTTTCCTTTATGGGTTCTTATTTTAGTTTGGAATAAATTTAGTAATTTTTATTCCGCAGTTCTAAACTAACCTTGAACCTACCTACTTGGATAACTGTTTGCTTATGTGTGGGGTCACAGATGTAACCTAATTCAAACCTATTTTAATAACCGTTCCTTTCTGCGTGGGATCGCAATGGTCGCAGTTTTAACCTAACCATTTTTTCAAAGTTTCTATTCGTTACAATGTGCTACTTTGTCATTTTAAGTAAGGAGGCACGGTACCTTATACAAATTGCGAAGTATAACATTGAGACGTTTAGAACTTCGGCAAAAATGATGCCACCAAAATTAGGCGGTTTAAACGCTCAGATATTCACCCTCCTACAAAACAATAATGTAATCCGCAACAGGCTACGTCCTTTTCTGTTATGCTAGAATAGTCAAGCCAAAACATTTAAACCGGTGATGAGTCAGTCAATCAGGACCCCACCACAGTGACTCGATAAACCATAGAAACGATATCCATGATGTTTTTTACTGTTTAACCATTTCACCCCTTTCAGAGGTTGAATTCTCAAAAAACCTAAAACACGTCTTAATCCTTTTATGTTTATGAATACTCCTGTAAAGTTTCGTATAAAATAGTTTAAATAATCAAGTTTTCTCATACAAATTGTGGACCCCCATCATTGCACCCCTTAGGGTGTGAATTTTGACTTAATTTTTTTAAACCACCCCTACACCCTTAAAGAAACCTACGTGCTAAATTTGGAATTTCTAGAACCAGAAGTAAACATAAATAATTAACCTTTGTTTGTTAGTTTTTCGAAAAAAATAAATGAATTTAAGTTAGTTAATTATTTATGTTCTCATTTAATTTACAGAACACTCCTGCGAAGTTTCGGATAAAATAGTCAACTAATTTTGTTTCACCATACAAATTTTAGAGCCCCATTTCAACCCTTTAAGAGGTGAATTTTCAAAAATCCTGACATTACTTTTCTTAGATTTTTATCCTAAATTAGTTTACGAAATATGAAATTTCTTAATCTAAAATTAAACTTTTTTTCATACAAACTTTCAACCCCATTTTTACCCCCTAAGGAGTAAAATGTTTAAAAATACCAGTACTCGAGGTAAGATACTCGTATATAACATGGTATGTAGATAAGTACCTACATCTTCAGTGGCAAGAACACTTATATGAAGTTTTGAATTAAATAGCTCAACGAATCTGGTTCCTCCTTATAAACTTTAAACTTTCATTTAACTCCCATAGGGAATGAATTTTCAAAAAACCTGAAACACGTGTTTAATTATTTATTGTTAAAAACATTCACGTGAAGTGTCGAATAAAATAGCCAAACTTATCTTATTTCCCCATACAAACTTTAACCCTCCATTTAACTCCCATAGGGAATGAATTTTCAAAAAACCTGAAACATGTGTTTACTTATTTATTATTAAAAACATTCCTGTGAAGTTTCGAATAAAATAGCCCAACTAATCTTATTTCCCCATACAAACTTTAACCCTCCATTTAACCCCCATAGGGAATGAATTTTCAAAAATCCTGAAACATGTGTTTACTTATTTATTATTAAAAACATTCCTGTGAAGTTTCGAATAAAATAGCCCAACTAATCTTATTTCCCCATACAAACTTTAACCCTCCATTTAACCCCCATAGGGAATGAATTTTCAAAAAACCTGAAACATGTGTTTACTTATTTATTATTAAAAACATTCCTGTGAAGTTTCGAATAAAATAGCCCAACTAATCTTATTTCCCCATACAAACTTTAACCCTCCATTTAACCCCCATAGGGAATGAATTTTCAAAAAACCTGAAACATGTGTTTACTTATTTATTATTAAAAACATTCCTGTGAAGTTTCGAATAAAATAGCCCAACTAATCTTATTTCCCCATGCAAACTTTAACCCTCCATTTAACCCCCATAGGGAATGAATTTTCAAAAAACCTGAAACATGTGTTTACTTATTTATTATTAAAAAACATTCCTGTGAAGTTTCGAATAAAATAGCCCAACTAATCTTATTTCCCCATACAAACTTTAACCCTCCATTTAACCCCCATAGGGAATGAATTTTCAAAAAACCTGAATTATGTGTTTACTTATTTATTATTAAAAACATTCCTGTGAAGTTTCGAATGAAATAGCCCAACTAATCTTATTTCCCCATACAAACTTTAACCCTCCATTTAACCCCCATAGGGAATGAATTTTTAAAAAACCTGAAATATGTGTTTACTTATTTATTATTAAAAACATTCCTGTGAAGTTTCGAATAAAATAGTTCAACTAATCTTGTTTCCCCATACAAACTTTAACCCCCCATTTAACCCCTTTAAGGGATGAATTTTCAAAAATCCGTTCTTAGTGCGCCTCTAGACATTATAAAGAAACTACATGCTAAGTTTGAACTCTCTAGGATCAGCGGTTTGGGCTGTGCGTTGATTTAAGTCAGTCAGTCAGTCAGTCAGTCAGTCAGGACATTGCCGTTTATATATATAGATAAATGATAAAAACGTAACCATCATACACCCACAGGTGTCTGTCGAAGTCGAAACCATTCAACATTATGCACACTTTTTCCATGTGATTTTAACAGACTTAGGAAATAGTTATTAAAATTTGTTCCACTAGAGAGCAAAGTAGATTTTCTTCGAGTGTTGATGTAAGTCCCGAGCAAGCAAAAGATTGTAATCTTGGCTACGCACCCAGGTTTCTCTATACAAGGTTTCTCCTGAGTCACATTATAAGTCATACTGGCCTTTTGGCCATGTGGTGACGGCAGTAAGAATACATTTGTCACCACCCAACTCCTGCTGCGGGTGTCGTAAGAGTCGACTAAGGGATGGAAGTGTCAGTGTCACTGACCATTATTTGATAAAAGATTGATGATGGACAGCAGCGTTATCATTACTGCGATCGCCAATCCGCGTGCACGGCGTGGCGATTATGGGCATTTACCTTCTAATGCGTCTCTACGCATAGTTAATAGGAGAGGCCTACGTCCTGCAGTGGACTATTATAGGATGATGATGAAGTCATACTAATCAACTTTTAGTGTGGGACTATCTATACCAATATTAGTTATTTCTTATTTAGTTTGAATGTGCCATGAGGCCATGACCATATTAAAAAAAAATCTATTACAGGTTTCGAGGAAGTCCAGCATTTTGATACTTACTTATTATTGAAGTAGCCCCAGTGTTACACATAATAAAACATATATAAAAATATAGAAAATTACCTAAATTTACTTAAACAATTCTGCACATAGTTCAGAAATCTAAATGAGGAATACCCATGTTGCTAATAATCCACCCAATCATAAGTCCTCTCATGAGAAAATGTCAGCCCCGTCAGTACACATCAGCGAATATAACCATCATTTGGTTTAATCGCTAATCACTCAGCCAACTAATCCACCAACACTTCAATAATCTCCCTTCCGTCAATTTTAATCTAGCGTGGATCTAAGAAGGGCGCAATCTGGATTGACTTATCAATTAGATGAAGGGTGGAAATGTATTAGGCGATTGATAATCACCTACACGTGTTACGGAGGGATTTTTCTTGAAAAATGTCATGTACGATGTGACGTCCTATCTCTTGTGTAGGGATTGGGGAATATAAATAATATAATAATTACGGATTCCGATTGTCCAGTTAGCACACGTCCGCTCGCCACCAGGGCCGCAGGTAGAATGCCTACCCTCCGCTCCGCTCCCGGCGAGTGTCAACTGACATTCCTTTTATTATTAAATAATCACATGACGCTACATACGATCAGTTGAAATATTGGTTACGGGAACTTCTGTGTATTGCCAGCGATTTCTTACGGATCTGAAACGTGGTAGTTCACTATGGGACTCATTAGGAGGCTCAGAGTCACTCAACGAGCGATGGAGAGGGCAATGCTCGGGGTTTCTCTGCGAGATCGCATCAGGAATGACGAGATCCGCAGAAGAACGAAAGTAACTGACATAGCCCGAAGAATCGCTAGGTTGAAGTGGCAGTGGGCTGGCCATATTGCCCGGAGGACCGATGACCGGTGAGGTCGGCGTGTTCTCGAGTGGCGACCACGCACTGGACGCCGCAGCGTGGGAAGGTCCCCCACAAGATGGAGCGACGACTTGGTAAAGGTTGCGGGTGTCCAATGGATGCGGACTTTGCGGAAAGCTCACGACCGATCTTTGTGGAACTCTCTGGGGGAGGCCTATGTCCAGCAGTGGACGTCAATTGGCTGATGATGATGAACTTCTGTAGACTACGTAAATTATAAATAAAATTAAACGGTTAAACTCACGTGTCACTAGTCACTACGCACGACATGTTTTGGAGAGCCTAGGTCTCCATTATTAAGCACTGAGCCTGCGTTCACGCCTCGCGACTTGCGAGCGCTGCGCGTAGCGTATCGTACGTAAATTACCCTAGGTCACTCGAGGTCTATGTTAAAGTGATGTCAAAAATCAGAAAAAACTAACTAATTGCCCTTTAGTACCGTTTGGTAGCCAAAGTTTCGTAACCAGCATCGAAATGGGAATAAAATCCCAATAGGTAACTGGCATTAAACTGGGACTTATCATTACCGATTTGTAACCAGGTTTGTACCAAATCTGGCTACGAAATGGGAAAGTTATTCCCATTTCAAAGCTAGGCGGGAAACCATATTTCCCATTTGGGAGCCGGCTACCAAATCTGGCTACCAAACGGTAATAAAGGCTGCTTGCCATTTTTATGTGGTCTACGAATATCTACGGAGTATCTACAAAGACGTGGTTGGTTGGGTGAGTGTAATAGCCGTTTTTGTAGTATTTGTACTGAGATAGCGTGAGAAACTCACAAATTCCCTAACACTTGTGCGTCACCAGTGTCACCATCAATCACCTCTTTAGTAAATAAGACTCAAACTATCCCGATTTATTTAGTTTTTCTGACCAGCAGATGGTGTATAATGGAGCATTCCATGTCCCGTACAAACTAGGGTGTGCAATGCACCCGGTTCTGAATTTGTTCCCGGTTCTTGCCATACAAATTCAGAACCGGGTGCACACCCCAGTACAAACCCGTGTATATTTCGATAATTTGAGTTTTCTTCCGAGTTATTAGTTATTACATATATTTTGAAGTGACTCCTTTAGTTACGAAAGAAAATTTCGGTAAACCCACAATTTTGAGAAAAATCGTGTTCGTACGGGTCATCGGTGGACTTTTTCGTGGAATGCACCTAAAGGATGTGATAGCTATTGTCACTAGCTGACAGTTATCAAATGGCTCACCATACGTAGCTCACACTGAAAATTTCGGGAATGACCCACTTAGAGATCACTCAGCATACAGAAACAATTATTTTCTGAAGGTATTACTCTTTAGTATTTTTTTGAGATATAATTTATTCGGTTACCACCTGTATTTTAGGATTTCTTGCCATTTGAAAATTGTGTGTCGGGCGATTTTACGAATTTCGCCGAAAATTTTTATTTTGTAGTGTTTTTACACTACTTTAAATATGGCCTTACTCAACAATGAAACAGAAATAGGCTTAGATTCTTATTTAGTAGGTAACAAAGCTCAGTTCTTGTAGGATTGCTTGTAATAGTTTTCACAAATTGTATTGCTTCCGTCTTGTTCTTATGGATGTTTATAGAGATCAACGTCTTTTAACAGCCATACCCTAATTTTAAATCGCACTAACGTGGTAAATCATAGAGAATTCATACAACAAATTATGTTAGGAAATTCGGACATCCTTAGGTATCTATATGACTCACTAGAAAAAAATCCAATATAAATATTTTTTCTTAAAAAATCTATAGTTTCAATGAACTACCCAAACCTTCCATACAAAATTCCAAAAACTGAAAATTTTCATACAAAAAGTGATCTAGGAAAAATGGTTATGAGCTTTGAGAGTTCAATTGTATTAAAAATTTGTACACATTATCAAAAAGAGTTAAGAAAGGTGATAATTTAAACAATAGAGGCATAATTAATACAGTTTCCTAGATTCCCGACAATTTCAGTGTGGCCTACGTACTATCCTAGTTCATTTGCCTCCAATAACCTTTCATAATCTTTCTAGTCCTTCCTAGTATTGGCAGTTCAGGGAGCATGGCGTTGCCAACACAACCTGATCCCGAAATTGATCTTGCCATTACTTTTTTCGAAACTGCCAGCTAAGGGGCTATAACACAATCTCTCTTACACAAGAGAATAGCTTTGTGCCCATCAGCAGTAGATGTATGCTGAATTATTTAGCACATAATCGCCTACTACTCAATACCCAGGTTAAGATGGTTAATTTTTTTTTTCAGATATTTCACTAGGTTTTTTCTTTTCGTTTAGACCTTAAATTCATCTGTGTAAAATATTTGCAAAATATAAATGCATTTAGGGGTCCCCATGATTTTGACAAATTTTGAGATTTAGTAGCTAATAAAATAAAATCCAAAATATTGAGAGAGTTTCGTTTTTTTTTTATAATTAAATATTATGTGGCTCACTTCTTCAAGCAAAATTGATAGCCTAGGTTAGCTCTGTAATTTAGAAAGTTACCAATAAGCAATTTATACCCTATTTTTGTACTTTTTCTTGCATTTTGATGCATGAAAACATTACATATGCCTCTATACGGCCGGCGACAAAAATACGACTTCCGAAATTTCGCTTACGCCATCTTACGCTTAACCGGTAAGATCAACAGGGTGCTTAGACAAGTTGCCAATCGCTAGCGCTTAATCGTCAATCGTAAACGAAAGGCAGCTAACTGTCTTTGTCGTACTAATATGAAAGCGTGACAGAGAGGGAAAACTACGATACGCTACTGAGCGTTAGCGATTGACAACTTGGCTAAGCAACCTGATTATACAATATAAATTATTGGATACCTGTACTAACGGTACTCTCTCTTTTAAATCATAGCAACCACTAAAAATATAATAATAGCAAAATAATATTTTCTATACATAAAACATTTTTGTAAGTATGTAATCGAAACGAGAAAATACTTGTGGAGCGAGAATATAAGTACCAAAAAATTTGATCCGTTCATTCGTGAACCACCCTAATCCAGGTTGTACCTATTCACTTAGTTCGGGGCTAGGTTCACCTGAAAACATTGTTCGAGAATATATTTATTTGTTCAAAATAAATAACATACGGTCGGCTAGGTTATCCCGTCTCACAAAGTAACTAACTTCGATTGACTTCGGTAATCCCTTGTCCAGGAACCGTTATCTAGCCTAAGCGCCCAACTCGAACAACTACATATATCGTGAACGTCATTTTAACCATCTTTGCCACATCAATTGAGGCGTAATCGCCGAGAGAGAGATAGTTGCTTCGAATTGTCGAATTTTGAGGATAATTCATAGACGACATAGACTGTAATTGGCGTATAGTAGTGTTACAGATGATTGTTTTTGAAATTGATTTTAACGATCAAATGAATTTTTTCGAGACTATCACAAGAATGCGTAGAAATATCTAATGGCTTACATTGAAAATAATGCTACTTTTAGCTAAATGTTTTAGTAACGTCAATCATTACGTATTTATTATAAAAACAATGCAACCAAATAAAAAATTAGTTAATTCTTGCCGAAGTGGCTATGTACAAAGGTACTGCCTAGGCCGTTCAAAATAATAGTTTTCTATTTCATGGTCACATCACCTAATTAGTAATAAACATTTGGGTACTGAGGAATAAGAAACAAACTGTCATATTTTTGACGCCAAGAGTAAGAGCATCACGTCACAACAATTTAGCGCCGCAAATTTCTAAGCGCCTGTCATTATCGGAATAGCAATTCGGCTTTCAAGGAATTTGTAATTAAACCGATTTCCTGTTCAGGCGCAAATGCCATTGACGTTATCGTGTCATCTATAGATTGGGTATAATTACATTGATATGTATATCGTAGGTATTTGGCCGTGTGGTGACGGCAATAAGAATACATTTTTCACTCTCCCAACTCTTCCCGCGGGTGTCGTAAGAGTCGATTAAGGGATTCGAAGTGTTACTGACCATTTATTTATTGAAGATTAATGATGGGCAGCAGTATCATCATTAGTGTAGTGAACACACTACTGCGATCGCAAACCCACTTGCCCAGCGTAGCGATTATGTGCATTTACCTCCTAATGCATCCTTACGCTTAAGTAATTGGAGAGGCTTTTGTTTAGCAGTGGACTGATTATAGGCTGACGATGTGTATAGATAGTTTTTACGAGGTGATAATGGCCATTCTCTCAAAATACTTTTGTATAATATGGACGTAGTAATTAGATCGCAGACTTTAGAATAGAAATAATGAAAATGTCCTGAAATGATGCTGGTGGTTACAAGTTTCAGTAATAACTATTACCTATTTTTGTGAAAAACAGCAGCAGGCCTAGCCAAGATGCCATTCTGTAATCGTATACGATAACTAAGCGATAAGCAACAAATGTATAAGATTGACAGATACGAACGAAAAGTTACGTGCCCATTTCCATACATTATTATGGTGACTTATGATGTGGTGGAGTACGTCCGCCGGAAGACGGGTTACTCGCTGCAGCCGCGGTCACGCCACTTGCTCTTCAGCTCGTTCGTGGTGCGCGTGCCGCGCCCGCTGCAGGACACCATCCTGAGTGCAGACTTCTGGCCGGAAGGCATCGTGTTTCGGCAGTTCTGAGGCAATCTGCCGAATCCGACGCCGGATCAGACGACGCAACAGGGCCACGTCGTTACATCGCCTAAATCAAACTTCTGTATCCTATTTCGTATTTGTATTCTATTTTTTCAATTGTATTTATAATTTTAATTTCATGACTCATTGGTGTTCTGCTGTAATGTCATCTAAACATTAGTTTTAATAAATAAATCTCTTAATCTTTTAGGCTAGGCCTGCTGCTGAGAAAATTCAGGTTTTCAAGAAAACGGATGTACCTACTTACTCAACTGGTATATAGTTTTAAGACTGAATCTGCTTGCTTTAAATTTCAATGTAATTCAATTGCGCTTCAAATATCTATATTAATGTCTATCAAAATTATCCGAATCAAAACTAACAAGTCCAATAGACTAACTTTACCTTCTCGTTAGTACGCCAAAGTTATACAATTTAGATTTGACACAACTTCTCTAACGAGATGGGATCCCGATGAGACAATAGTTATTAAAACAACTTCTAGTTTGTATACAATTAGTTTTAAAGCTAGCCCGTTTTGAAACTGAAATATGAGAGAAAAGTCGGTTATTGTTTTATTTTCATGCTGAAAGCTTGTGAAATCGGCCGGGGAATCAAGTGCCATGCGTAAGGAATTAACTGATGTTCTCTGAAACTAAACTTTAAAAATGTACATTTCTGACACGTTGCTAGCAGAGTATATATTATGTTTTAGGCTTAGGTTTACTGTTTTAAAACGTGCTTTTGCAATTATACATCTTAATAGTATAATTAATGTGATATGCAATAAATGATTTGATTTGATAGTGTCCTTCCTACTTCCGCAAGTACTCAACTTCGATCAACTAAGTAACTACCAGTGGCGCGTGATTTGAAAGTGATTGAGCACAAAAAATCTTATATATTAACTGAACAATGCCCGTTTGCCATAATTTTCTGTTATTTCTTTTATTACTGTTATACTCCCTACGGTCGTGTTTTAAAACATCGCTCGTTTCGAATTTCATGTTTTTCGCACCTGTGTCGATGACGACACAAAAAGAGGCTGATAAAATATATTATAAAATATGTATGAACATATTTTATATTTTGTCAGCCTCCGGTAGCATATTGATACTTTGGCATGACCCTCCTAACGATGCTGGAATCCCGACAAGGGAATTATTTGTGAATTTATTTATAACTAATATATTTCTTCCTGGGTCGTGGCGGTGTATGTATTTTAGCATCTATTATAATTACGTATCTATCTACGATATAATAATATATTGTCGCTTGGTTCCCACACCACAAGCTTTAATGGAGCTTTACGTGGGACTAGGTCGATTTGTGTAAGATTTCCCAAGTCCCAAGATATTTATTTATTTATTTTTGTTGTTACAGAATCCATAATGCGGCACAAACGGCGCACGTCGCAGAGTACGAGGAACGCGCGCCATTGCGACAAAAAGTACACTATACGTAAGTACTAGTATAATAATAATGACTATATCAAGAAGCTACTGCCAACAGTCTCGAAAATTCGAAGTTTTCTATCACTATAATTACAAGTTCATTGAAGTTTCAAGTCGCAAAGAATTTTTAATTTTCGATGCGCCATGCCATGAGTAAAGTTGGGAGGGCGTGTGTTCAATAAAGTGACTTATCTATCTATCTATTCAGCCTGTGTCCACCCACTGCTGGGTATTAGGCCTCTTATTTTTTACGCCACTTTCCTCGGTCCTGTGCTAGTCGCATCCACTGCTTTGTTGCGGTTCGGCAGATGTCGTCGGACCAAGGAGGTTGGAACTCTTAGGGCGCCTATAGAGAGACGGCGTGACAGACAAAACCCGTGCCGCGCATATGCGTTTTACGCATATGTGCTGTCAGTACCTCTCGGGACGTCGTGGGTAAATAAACTATAAAAATATACCAAGAATGCCACATTGCTCTGTAATCTGGTGCAGGAACCAGTCTACGTACGTTAATAAACAAAATTCAAACGTTACCTATCACAGGTAAGTAAAAAAAGTTATATTAAATTCAATATAAAATTAGTATGGGCGAGAGACATAGTGAAGAGACACGACGCTGAATTTGTTATCGATAGTCTATGTAAACTCTTACAACTAAACGGTGTTAGTAGAAATTCAAAATTTGTTCCCGAGTTACGGACGTTTCCTATGTATAAGTAAGTATAATTATGTGTATTTCTCTATTTAAGTACATAAATATATATATCGTCGCCTAGCACCCATAGTACAAGCTTTGCTTAGTTCGGGGCTAGGTTGATTTGTATGAGACTGTCCCCCAAACATTTATTTATTTATTTATATTTAGCAATAATATAATATTTATCTAGAGTGCAGACAATGAAGCAACTATACAAAAACATATAGTTTAAGAAATTCTGACTTAATTTTTAGATTTCCTATAGGACCATGTGTCAGAGAACGCTGGACAACGGCGACTGGAAAGTTGAACTGGTTGCCGCAAAAACACGACACAATTTGTTCGGACCACTTCCAAAATTACTGTTTTGTAAAAACAAATCCGAGATCTATATTGTCATCCAATGCCTGTCCAACTATAAAACTCCATCCTGCGTTTGACAAGGTAAGTTAGCTTTGCTAAATAATTTTATTATGTTTTAAAAGTATTGTGATAATGTTATCTGTTAATATATATTAATTTAAGTATGTAATTTCCAGGTGTTTTTTGTCCCTAGTAACCCATTTGATAATCTTTCAAGAAAACGTAAAACGGTACAATTTACGAATTTAAAAATATCTTTATACATTTATACATCTAGTTAATCTGTCCTCATATATAATACCTAAATTACCTACCTAACCATCTAAACTCCTTACAGTTGATCGTTTAATTTTAGTTCCCATTTATAGTTACAATTTTCTTTTTGCGTTTTAAAACGTAATATAAGTAGATATAGTTTGCACACCTTGAACAAACAAACCAATGCAAAGGTAACATATATAACTAGACAGAGGTCTTAAGACCGCCTGTTGTTTAACCTCTGTCTAGCCTTACCCTTAACACATGTTGTCTAACTTTAACCTTAAAGCTAACAACTTAATGTAAGTAGGTACTTAATGTAAATATAAATTCAAATAAATGTATAAATTTTACTGTTTTTGTATCATTCATAACGACATCATTTTAGTGAGATTTTAAAAATGAGAATGTTTGAATAGCTATTTACAAGTAACATTTTTAGTCAAATAACTACTGGTTTTAATCTATCGATAAAAATATCGAGCCATACCACAAGTACCACAACACTATTTACATTAACATGTCAAAATTACCTGACACGGTCGATTTCTATGAAAATGACAGCCAAGGCCGCCTCTATCTCTAAGGTTACACACTAAAGAGGTCCGTGCTCTGTGCGTCGGACCATCTTGTCGGTGGTCTCCCAGCAGATCTTCTTAGCTTGATTCTAAATCGCGTAGAATGTGGAAAATCGCCTGAATAAATAGCAAATATAAGTAAAATAGACTTCTAATCGTATAGATTGCCATCTGGCCCCAATTTCACCACATCGACAAGTGCTACAATTGTTAATTTACTGTTTCTCCAATCGGTGGCGTCTATATAGCCTACAGTTACCGTTTACAATCTTAAGGGCCGTGCGTTTGTTTGCCACCAACATAGAATGCGGTGTAGGAACTTTAATAAATAAGCAGTAAATAACTTCTTATAAACTTTGCGCACGCTTCGCGTGCGTAAATTTATCTTTTTAAGGTACTTGTTAAGAAAAAAGTCGTTCGATACACGTGTAAAAACTTCTTTTAAACTCGGGTGATTGTCGCCCTCGTTTCACTCGAGCTCCAACTTTCACCCTCGTCCAAAAAAAAAATCACTTTTGCAATCGCATCGAAATGCATTATTTTGCGAAGCAAAATTACAATTGTCACAAAAAACACGACAATTGTAGCGAAATTCCGACATAAGCCGAACGACGAACCGAATGTCAAGATTTAATGAAAATTGTACTAAACCTTGCGGCAATTGTCACAGGTTTCAGAAAATAAAAAGTAGTTTATTAACGATAATAATAACGTTATTAGTAATTTTATGTTGGTGGCAAACAAGCACATGGACCGTCCGATAGTAAGCGGTAGCCGTAGCCTACGGATGCCTGTGACGTGAGTAAGGGTGCGGTTCCACTGACGCGGAGCGGAGCGGAGCTGTGGGAGCTCGGCCAATGAGACCGCATCACAGTGTTTCGAATTTTTAATTTGAAGAATGTAATTGCTAAATTTTGCACATCTCCGCTCCTCTCCGCGTCAGTGGAGCCGCACCCTTTCAGTGATATTTTACAATTGTCAGATTTGTAATTATGGTGAAATAGGCCACAGGTATATCGGAGAGGCCAGAGTGCTCAAAAATATCTGAGCAAGCCTCTATTTTCATGTCGTTAGGGTCACAGAGATGGTCAGATATTTTTAACATCGAAACTGCTTGGATTCTATCCATGATCGTTGCCATGATATATCTCTTGGCAACATTATGTAGTTACGTGTAGTTACGTCTCATTCATCGTTTTGATAGAGCACTTTGTTGCTTGTACTTTAATGGGGTCGAAAAAGACAAAAGTCATTCTCACATTTCAATTGACCGCATTTTCTTTATTTTTACTAGCAAACTGGTTTTTACTTGGTCTGATGTTAAAATAACAATTTGAATAGTTCATTACTAAAAGGTATTTTAGTTCATTCACAGCATCTAATGTGTTTCACTCTACGTTCTCTGTATGCACGGCTCTTGAAAATGCGGGGAACGTTCTTATATTGTACATACCCAACGAGCGTTACCAACGTACTTAGTGCCTACTATTTTATTATTCTTAGTACCGTTTTCTAGCACAATTTACTTTAGAAATAAAGCTCGCTTTTCTACTAATTTCAGACTGATAAATACGTTAGAGTAGAGCTATTCGCTGCTAATCAGTAGTTATATTCGGTGATAATTTTACCGCCGCGTGGTGACGGCAATAAGAATACATTTGTCACCACCCCAACTCCTCCTGCGGGTGTCGTAAGAGTCGACTAAGGGATTGAAGTGTCACTGACCATTTTTGATAACGATTGATAATGGGCAGCAGCGTCATCACTGTAAAGGCCATTCATCCTTAGTTGTCTTATCTAGTAAACAACTTTCTAACCTAAAGGTACACGTTTTCTTTTGTATTGTAAACTGCCATATTTACCTATACCAAAATACCTGAGTCCGTATTTGTGCAGTCCGTCCGTAGTGATTAGTAAATTGCTTAATTTTTAATCAAGGAAACAGCAGTTTACAACAGAAAACGTGTACTTTTAGGTTAGAAAGTTGTGTACTCCATAAGACAACTAAGGATTAATGGACCGTAGACACATTACTGCGTTCGTCAATCCGCTTGCCCAGCGTGGCGATTATGGGCATTTACCTCCTAATGCGTCTATACGCATAGTTTAATAGGAGGACTCTCATAGGCTGATTATGATGATGATGAATTTTACCGTACTGGTGATTTTATCGCTTGAAATAAATTGCTGGTTCAGTGTGTTGAGGTGTCAAGCAATAAAAATACAGGATAAACGGACTAAAGACAATAAAGCCAACTAAAGCAGAATAAATATGTTATATTACCAAATCGCCAAGGTTTGTCCTACGTGATACAATTACTACTACTATATTTCTATAAAAAAAGCTTTGATCACAAAGTTACTGAATAAATTACTTTTATTTCTTTCTCCTTTTCTATTACAAAATGGATAGAGTGGTAAAGATGGTCATCATAATCAACAACTAACATGAGATCCACTAAACTACGATACAAAATCAGTATTTTAATAAAAAACCTTGAAAATTAAACCTTGGAAAATCACCCTATACCTATCTCTTGTTGGTTCCATGCGAAAAGTTTATCACCATAAACCGTCCTTATAACTTTTTAATATTTTGGATCGCGACCAAAATCACTGGAATATACTGACTTGCCTGATCTATTTTTTTCTAAAACAGAACAGATAACCTAAGCGCTTGCTTTATATTCGCCAGGACAGTAAGCAGAACTGCTATGGAGCAAGGCAATAAATGTTACAGCGTAGTAAACTGGCTACGAGCAGCAAAGCGTTATGTAAACAACCACTAAATGAAGGCTTTCAGTCACACCGATGCGAGACCGCGCGGTGACGGCAGTGAATACATCTGTCTTCACCCCAACTTGTCCCGTCCGTAAGAGTCGAGTAAGGGATGGAAGTGTCACTGTCCATTCGTTGATAAAAGATTGATGGTCATCATAGTGGACACGCAACTGCGATCCCCAATTCGGTTGCCCAGCTTGGCGATTATGAGCTTTACCTCCTAATGCGTCCTTCATCATATCAGCCGAAAGACGTCCACTGGTGTATGTTCAGCATAGGCCTCCCTCAAAGATTGCCGTGTGGTGACGGCAGTAAGAATACATTTGTCACCACCCCAACTCTTCCCGTGGGTGTCGTAGGAGTCGACTAAGGGACTAAAGTGTCACTGATCATACACTTGACCCGGGTATGTCTGATAACTACGGCCAAGACCACCGAGGATGGGCAGCAGCATCCCTAAAGTGTGGTGGAGAAACTGCGATCGCCAACCCGCATGCCAAACATGGCGATTATGGCAAAACCCCCCAAAATGCGTCCTTATGCATAGTTAATTGGAGGTCTGTGATCTTCGTGAGTATAACACGCACTGGACGTGTATTACAATCACGAAGTCGCGCAGATATTTTGTCAAAGCTAACTTGTAATGCCATGAAAATACAAAGTAAATTACGCGTTGCTTAGGTATCGTAAAACAGTGTCTTCTATCTACTTCGTAGCCATCTCATCGCTTGCTCCGCATTGATAGTATTAAAATCTTTAAAACAAAATAAAACTATCAAATTATGTGATTTTATAACATAAACTTTCATAGGCGATAATGTCGAAAACAGATTTCAGAATTGATGTAAGTAGTTGTATTATGATCAATATTTTAATAACTCCGCTTGTCTCGTTAGCTATAAGATTTGACTAGTCATACTACGTCTTACTTGTTTCAAAGCATATTGCTCTTAACATGAGACATAGGTCTTCCCGAATTCATCTAGGGTCAGTAAACCGGAAGCAGATTTTATTTTTAAACTTGATATCCTGATTACGACTCGAAACTGCTTGTTGTTTTGCCTACTTGAATAAAGAATCGATTGACTTTGTCTCTCTCTGACTCTATTCTGATAGATAGATTTATTCGTATAGATTTTTATTATACGAATATAGAATATCTGTATTCTTAAAACATGCTTACTTTGTTACAGTCTGGTGTGATAAAAGCCTTGCATCGTTATCCAGGCCGAACAAAGGCTGCCTAAAGTAAACTCCAACCTTTATTAAGCCTTTACCTTGTGTGTACCGTTTGATGATACCTTTACCATCGTCTCTTCTTTTACTATAATATAGGTAATCCCGTACATTTTCAGTAGAAGAGTATTCGTTTTCTGCTTCCTAATCGTTTTATTAAGTGAAACTAGCGCCAGTAAAATGATTTTTGAAGGTTAAACGTACGTTCGCAATCGTACTGGTTCATTCGTGGCAGATTGAATGTTTATTTACTTGTTTCGTGCAATAAAGTTTCTCAATTTTTACTAATTAAATTTGTTAGTACAGTATCCGGCATAATATTGAGAACTCAGTCCTACCACCGTACAGATGTAGTGCAAAATTCTTTCTCTTCGGCTTTTCACGCCCCGACTTTCAAACGCCCGATATATCCCTCCTTGTCTCAATTAGCTTCAGTGCAATATATGCTGAAGTTCATTGTGTATTCGGATATTTCCGTGAAAAGCCGAAGAGAAAAGATTTTGCACTACATCTGTACGGATCTGTAAGGATTGCAGTTTCTCTTAAAAAGTACGACTCGGGATTTAATTTTATTTTCCCTTCTAATGCACAGCTGACTAACATCTCTAACAAGCTAGCTGCGGAGCTGTGTGCTTACCATGAGCTACCGCAGTTATTTACGAGGACTTTCTATCCATCCCACTCGTACTTAAGTATTGGTGCGAGTGCGAGCGAGCCCGATAGAAAGTAAGTTCGCGTGAATAACGCTGGGGCAGCTCATGGTACGACTACTGTTCCGCATCGCTGGACTGAGTCCAAGCCCGCCCCGCCCGGCTGGCGTCTTCCCTTCTACTAATTCAGCTGATTTTGAACAAAATGGCGCGTTCAGACACAGCAAATGTTTATCTGGATGGCTCTTCCGTAACGAGGTTACACGGTGAGCTTAGTGCAGTCGCTGCAAGTGATTGTTGTGGCATTTTCATTGCACAGAGCTAAGATGTTATGTTAAGGTGCGTTCAGACGAAACGAGTATTCGATATTCTAACCCCTTACTCTACGAAATTCGATCGTTACACAAAACGTGATTCGTTGATTTCGTAGAGTGGGGGATAGAATAGCCAATGCTCGTTTGGTCTGAATGCACCTTTACGAGTAACGGTTTTGGAGGAACGCTCGGCCGGAATCGAGCCAGCTGTCGAGCATTTGATGTGCTCATTCACCCCTTTATACTGGAGCTGCTGGTTAATGTCCCGGCTGCGTTCCCTCATAACTAAACTAAACTATAAGAGCTAAGATGGAAACATTCTCATTGAGAACTCACTCTTAAATTTTCATGAAAATTCTCGGAAATTTCCGAGTATGTTACCACAATTTTGAATATGTTCTGCAACTTTTACAATGCTACGCGAACGTGACACTTACTACATACTACATATTTATCTTCTTCTACATAGGTAGGTACATACTACATGTTTATCTTCTTATCTTTCTAATCATGAGATTCCATAGATTATGGCAACTTAATGTAGATCGAACTGTAATTATAGTCTGCGCGGAATAAAAAGCAGACTAATATACAAATCCCATGTGGGTTTACAAATACTTGGGTGACAGCCAAAAACGGATTTGGTACATGCGTCGCGTCGACGAAAAACAATGGAAGGCTTTGACATCTTTTTTACCCGAAGGCTGGAGCCATTCACAAAGGAGCAAAGCCTTTTCAATCGTATACACAACGCGTGACTTTTATGTTCGAAAAATACTGCTTTTTTTATTCCAAAAACGAGTACCTAACTTGTCCTGTAAACGAGAAATGCAATGAAATAAATAATATCTACACACTGGGCATCTAAAGCAAAAACAATTACCTACACATTATTTTTATTTATCCAATTTGAAATGATTAGAATTTGCTACCTCCAGGGGTCCATAGGGGCCTATTTCTCAAAAGCTTGTAACTTGTAATACAAGTGCAAGTCTCTTTATGACACTATTAATTAGATAAGGGCTTCCGCTTGTATTACAAGTATAAGTTCTAATGTATCTCCACCCCAAGTAATCAGAGATCTCAAACCTAATTTTGAAGTAACATTAAGTAAGAAGTCTAGACTATGTTCACGGTGTTTTAAATAATATACTCTTCTAAGTAGTTATTTATTTCCTAGGAGCCTTACAAAACAAAAAAATTACGTAGGCTATATTTCAACAATGGGAATTAAATATATTTTCCTTTTATTTCATACCACGCAACCCTAGATTTTCTCTAAATATCCGTAGGTTTCTTTGTACATCTATTTCTCTCAGATTAGAAAATAAGAAATCTGATTCTATAAGTCATTTCCAATTACATAGTTGTAATTGTGTTGAATATTGGTACAATTTCTGACGAAAATAACTTCGTTAACAACGATTCTGATACTTAGTTAGAAGTGAGGAATTCATTAAAAGTTTTCGCTCGGTGAAACGCGATAGGTACCTAAGTTAAAATCACGATAACAAAATATTTTCTGGAAAATATTGGAGACGTTATCATCGAACCTCACTACGATATATATTTATTTATTTACTAGAAGATTCCTACGATTTTACTTATTACAAGCTAAGCAAGAGTCTAAAGGACCCAAACTTGACAAAGATATTTATAAGGTATCGTTTCCAAATTCCTATGGCTACTTCATGGCTCCATAATGACTATCATGAAACCAGCTCCATATATCATATCATTACAATCTCATACGAATTACTACATAGAAAGGAATGCATGGCCATAGGAATTTGAAAACCATACACGTTAACACCCCTGTCAAGTTTGGGTCCATGAGACCCGTCTCATATACTCATTGGAGTACTAGATGAGATGACTAAAGAAAGTTGTAGTTGCCTGTGACGTGTTTCGATGTGTGTGTGTGTGTGTGTGTGTGTGTGTGTGTGTGTGTGTTTGTTTGTGCGTGTGTGGGGGGGGGGGGCAGTAGCGTGTATGTAACGTGTGTGTTTGATCATCCAATTGATGATGATATGAAAAAATATCCAAATTATTATTTGAATTTGAGTACCTACCAAAAGCTTCACTAAATGGTAGGGGCATTTGATGGAGAAACGCAAGTTTTAATTAATGTAGAAAAGTTGTAGATGATTCCGTCAGCTTACAGCTGACGATTTTATTAAAACGAGACTGACTCCAACTTTATCTAACTGATGGAGTTAGAAACTTCGCAATTTTAAACATGTTCAGCTTCTCGAGTTCGTTAGTACTTGGCAAAGATTGATGACAATTTGTATTGTGTTGATTGATGTATGGGGACGAAGAGAGGAAAAGTATCCAGATGTAGAATTTTTTGGAGATATACATTTATACATATTATGATTTTACTGAAGAAATTGAGCGCGAACGATAGCTAAGTAAGTAAGTGTACCATTTTTCAGTTGAAAGTAATAAAAAGTAAACAAATATGGCTACTTTCCATAGCATTTGACGTCTTTGACACATATCGTGAAGCAAGTTCGCAGATATATTTTGACGTTAGTACTAATTACTAATAAATATCTATAATTTTAACAAAAAATGTATGTGAACTTCAGGTTTAAGGTTTTATGTTGGTCATAAAACCAAGATTGTGTTCTTATAGTGCTGCTTATGACATAATGCAAGTTTGCAGGTTTGTTTACCTTTTTTCTGCTTTCAACCGAAAAAGTGCTCGTAAAAGTTATACACCACTAACTTTTGGCTATGACATTGACGTGACGTCGTGACATTTATCGTTGTATCATATAGTTGAATTATCGAGAAGATGGAATTGCATTTGTAGTGGTGTTACTAAAGCAACACTTTTAAAGTGAACCTTGTGTCTTTACAATTAGGTTTACTATTAGTCGAATAATGCTAATACATGAGTCGATAAAACACACACAATAGCACAAGCACACAATACATTGTAAATACGCGATACCACTACATATGCATTTCCATCTTCTCGATAATTCAACATAGGTATCTACATAATTATGTACCTATAACGATGATAATTACCGTCCAGACGATCCCTCTGTTCATAGTTTCATAGGCCACAAAAAAAGCATAGGTATCATGGATTTGGTTGTTGCTAGGCTAATCCAGTATAATTTAATAACCTCATTTACTTATATATTGTTATTATAATCTAAATTACTTTATCAAACATTTGATAACAACGCAACTCAATTTACATACTTTACAATTTCAGCACAGCGGGCGATAAAAAACTCCAAAAAACCGTATTTAAAAAAGCTTTTCACTCGAGACTCGTTAAATCCGTTTATTTCAAAATTTCCACGGAACAATGGTTCTGTCGCCCACGTTAAATCTAAAGTATGGAGCTTCATTTATATTGAAACTTGTTAAAATGACAGGTCAAATTATTTTGGGTATGTCACAATTTGTCGCCTGAATGAAGAATCATCAGAGAAAGTGCGAAATTACTTACAACGACGTTGTATTGTTTTGATGTTCTGAAAAACATTGTTGATTGTAAAGGGACGATGTTATTTGATAAAGTAGACAAGATATATCGAGGGTTGCCTGGTGAAACCCGATAAGTGACAAAAAGTGAGATTTTAAAGTAAAAACAGTTTTAGAATGATTCAGTATCGGTCAATCTAATGGTAATATCAGATAAGCTGATTTTACATATATCACGGAAATATGCCGAGTAAACAACCCAATAAGTACTTTATTTCAACTATTAATTCAAAACTAAATACTACAACTACATTTAAGACTTAATTTTTATTTATTACTTAATGGAAGAACCACATAATGTATATTTATTGGTATTTAGTGCCGAGATATTGACACCTAATCAAACTTAACACACAATGTAGAACCAGTTACTGTTACTTACCCGGTCTCACCTCATTACGATTGCAAACTTTAAAGGATTTTATTACGAATTAGAATACGTTAAAAGCATTTGTTGGATTCTACTTTTACGATATCATTTATTGCACATACAAATTTATTCAAAGAGAACCCAACAAATAAACTTATAGTACTTATTTGAAACAATTCTCTAATAAAATATTATGTTAAGTCCAGTAATCGGATTCTCGCAAGAGGCCTTTAACAAATTTCTTTCAAATATGTCCGGGGAAGAAACCTATAAGTTTTTCGACGGCCCCATGATCATGCGCAGCCTTGACAAGTAGCGTCACGAACGCAAGCGCACCGCTGCGACGTTGCATATTTAATTGAAAATAGCTGTTAAAAAGGGGTGTATTGTATTAAAGAAGGTTGTGAATGATTGTGTTCAAAGTTGTGTGATGGGTGACCGAGGCAGAAAATTAGTGCAACTACCTAGCTTGCAGTAATAAGCTGGAAACAGGTAATCTACTTTTCTAACGTAGAATAAACGTAGAATTGTCATATTTTACACACCGTGTTTATAGTAATGAGTTCAAGTAACAATTAATATAAGCTATTGTAACTAACCGTTACCATGAAAAGCATTGTTGTTGTTTTATTGAACTTATCGGTTTTTAGCACTGACTATGAAAGGCATTGTTGTTGTTTTATTTGATCTTATCGGGTTTTAGCACTGACGATGAAAATAATTGTTGTTGTTTTATGCGAACTTATCAGGTTTTAGCACTAACGATTAATGAGACTTCGCGACTTTGAGTGATTCTTACGATAAAAATAATAAAAAGGTAGTTGTGATTAGTACTTTTGATTAAATAATATTGATTATTTTTTACGTTTCAGCGGGGCAAAGTGCCTCCATGAACAGCTTGTCCATGACTAGACCCAGTGCTTCAAAGGCAATTGAAAAAAATGTAAGCTGTTACATGCAAAACAATGAAGATGGTAAGCTTCCATGGCCTTGAAGATCCGTACACTGTCCCACGTTACTACCTATTGTGCTTGTGATACTCACACTCCAATTAAAAAAAACAATTTCAGGAAATGACTCAAAAGCGCTATATTGTCAACAACAATAATAGCATGCCAGACTCAAGCAAGTCCCTTGTGGACTACTAAAAAAAAACCGTTGTTAGGATCAATCGGTAACTAAGTTCATCATGCTTAAATTCTTTCCAGATAATTAAACTGACCCACCCGGCAGTAACCATTCGGATGAAGATCCCACACATGTGCTACATGTGCCCAAGGACCCTCGCAATTCCGATGAATCGCAAATTGATATCACCGCCCAAATGCACAATCATAATAGTAAGAAGCAAGTCTTTTACAGACCACTCAAAAACAACGTTACTAGGACAAAGCCAACAGGCAATTTATTCCTCCTTCGGTTTCCTGAAATGATTAAACTGAAGATCCCACCCACGACTATTTCACCAAAACAAATAGATTTCGACCCAGACTTCACCAATGAAAGTCCAAATGTTTCATCCAAATAGGAAGACCCCCTTATGGTGCTGATTGATGAAGCTTTAGATCGAGCCTGGATTGCTGCAGAAGATGACCATTCAGCGGGAGCTCCCTGCGCTCCCGACACAGACCCAGAGAACGACGCACCTCAGCGAAATGACTCCGGCCACGACACCATCATTCCTGAAAGTCCCAGTCCAAGATAACA
Source organism: Thaumatotibia leucotreta (assembly GCA_025490895.1). Taxonomy (NCBI): domain Eukaryota; kingdom Metazoa; phylum Arthropoda; class Insecta; order Lepidoptera; family Tortricidae; genus Thaumatotibia; species Thaumatotibia leucotreta. The sequence goes on along the minus strand of JALPQI010001396.1, from coordinate 70,235 downwards.
CCAGGAACGCTCCCTGCCGACACCCGACAATGCCAGTCCCTCTGGTCAAGGCGAATGCACAGAAAGAGCCTCCTCCCACGTTCCAGACTCCGAAGACGATATATTAAAAGTATCAGAACCAACCGACTCCAGTCACAATGACGGCATGATCCGCGAATGCTCCGGCGCCTGCCCACAAGCAGAAGACACTGCTAACCCAATTCTAGACAATGTTTCAGACAAAGTTTGGGATTCCGTCAAACCCCTGAAGCGACGCAAGCAAGCCAAGCCATCTGAACGGAAAGTAGATATCGCTAAAAAGCGAAAAATGGAAGCCCTACCTTATATAACCCAAGGCGTTAAGCGTCCTGCTAAAGTTCCAAAACCTCCTTGAAACCTCCTCGATCCTTGAAGCCTCCTTTGGAACTTTAGCAACTTTCGCCTTTTAGCGATATCCACCCTCCACTCAGACAGCTCAGCCTGCCTACGTCGCTTCAGGGGCCCGACACAATCCCAAACCCTATCCAAAACACTGTCCAAAATCAAGTCAACAGCGCCTTCCACCTGCGAACAAGCACCGGAACGCTCACGAATCATGCCGTCACTGTGGCCAGAGTCAGTCGGCTCCAATACCCTCAATGTATCGTCTTCGGAATCCGAAACGCAAGCAGAAACCCCCTCCATACATTCACCTTGACCAGAAAGACCAACACCGTCAAGCATCGGCAAGGAACGCTCCCGATGCTTCCCTGGACCGGGACCCTCAGAAACAACAATGTCACCGACACCAATGTCACCGAGGTGCATCGCTCTCCGAATCTGTATCAGGAACACAAGGAGCTCTCGCTGAATAGTTATCCTCCACAGCAATCCAAACTCGATCCAAAACTTCATCAATCAGCTCCATAAAAAATCTTCCTGTTTGGTTGAAACATTTGGACCATCAGTAGCAAAATCCGAGTCAAAATCCATTTGTTTTGGCAAAACAGTCGCAAGTAGGATCCTCAGTTCAATCATCTGAAAAAAAACGAAAGCAGAATAAATTACCTGTATAAGCATCTTCATCCCAATAACACCACTTTCAAGCAATCTGTAAAAGACCCACTTGAGTCCCCTTACCACCACTACTGCGCATCTGGGTGGCGATATCAATCCGCGACTCATCAAAACTGCGAAAGTCCCCGGGATGCGGCACACATGCAGGATCCTCACCCGAACAGTCACGGCCAAATAAGTCAGCTTCATCATCCGGAAAAAATGCAAGCACAATAAATCAAGTTACAGATCGATTCCAACAACAGTTTTTTTTTCAACAATCCACAAAAGACTCACTTGAGTCCGACATGCCATTACTGTCGTTGAGAATATAGCGCATTTGGGTGGCAATATCAATTTGCGATTCATCAAGATCGGAGGAGTCCTTTTCTGAAACTGATTCTCCCAATCAAAGCATGAGTACCACAAACACAATAGGCAACGCAAAACAATGTGCGGATCCTCAAAACCATGGAAACCCACCATCCTCAATGCCTTTCAGCTTATATTTTTTTATCCGCCGTTGAAACACCAGGTCCAGGTCAGACAGACAAACCGTTCATAGAAGCACTTTGCACCGCTGAAACATACTGAATTATACCTGAAGAGTATCATGGATGGATAAGAAGCCTAAAAACGTTTGTTGGCATAGCACTTACTTTTTCAGATGTAGAATAATACCGTTATTACTTTTATATTCGTCTATTTTTTAAGTTTTTATTTGGTAATAATACCCTCTTAGTAACAAATATGGTTTTTTTATTTATGCGTAAACCCAATAAGTCGATACCCCTTGGTAAAAAATGTTATCTTACAGGAAAACTAGATGAGTTACATAACTAAAACATAGATAAACTTATAGTGAATGAAATTGCTTTTCACAAACCACTCATAAAACTACGAATCTATTTATCAAAATAAGTGTCCGATGACAATAAACCTTTAACATCATTTTTCTCGAAACTAGATGTCACGTACTTATAGGGTTTCACCAGGCAACCCTCGATATATTTAGTCACAAGTAGGCTGTTTCTTTTTTATTATTTTTTCTCATGAAATTGTTATTTTTGATAACATCATAATATAATTTACTGAATCTACTACTAATTTACTATACAGAGTGTTTTTTTTAAGTGGGACAGTATGGGGAAATCGGAAACTATAGAAGATACAAGGAAGCTGTCTTAGGAGACATTAGGTATTTTATTAAGATAACAATTTTGGCATTTTCAAAATCTCGGTCAAGTACTAGTTGTACCTAAAAATTAATAATATTGATACAAAAATTTTTTGACGCAGATCGACGTGATTTCATGTGTAGATAATTTTATTGTATTGGATGAAAAAAATCTGAACAGCAGAAGTATGTATGTATGTATGTAAATTCTTTATTGTACACAAAACACAGGTAAAAATACACATATTAACAGTAAATTTGACAGGTACAAAGGCGAACTTATCCCTGTAAGGGATCTCTTCCAGTTAACCTTTGAGCAAAGGAGTTGCGTATAGGAAGCAAAAGATAGACAAACATACACGTGTACTGTGGTGAATGTATTAGAGTACCAAATAACAATTAAATACTTACTAAGCTAACTTCGTACATAAAATACACATATAGTTAAAATATACAATAAATATACGTACATATACTACACATCTATAAAAAAAAAAAAAAAAAAAAAACGAAGAAAAGAAGTTGAAGAGTTTAAAGAAAGAAGTTGTTATCTCAAAAAAAACCTAATGTCTCGTAAGACAGCTTCCTTGTATCTTCTATAGTTTCCGATTTCCTCATACTGTCCCACTTAAAAAAAAAAAACACTCTGCATACTTCAGATCATAAACATAATTGTGACATCATTGATTTCCTTGCTTTGACATATTCATTGGTAGCTGCAGAAACAAAAACGAATTATAACTGATCCTGTGGTTATTTCTAATAATTGAAGAGATAAACAAAAGGAAACAATAACGGTTCAAGCATCATAATATGGAACATTTTTGTAGCACAAAATAATACATTGTGTTATGCGGTGAAAACATTGTTATTTTCATAGTATTTAATGATATTAACATGTTAAAAAAGAAAGATGAGTAAAATAACGTTGAATACACACAGCGAACTATAAAGACTGGTATCTCTGTTGAGAATATTACTACAGTTACTTTTTAAGGTTCCGTATTATACAAGGACACTTATAATTTCGCCATTTCCATCTGTCCGATTGTCTGTCCGCAGCATAGCTCAGTGGCCGTTAAGTATTAGTTGAACTAAATTGTGCCCCGACTCTGACTTTTGATCCATGTGTCTAAACAAAACTATCTCGAACAGAATCTGCTCAGCCGTTTTTGAATAACTAAGAAACCCTACACTCAGCATGGCCCGACAAGCTTTTGGCCGGTTTTTTGTAAAACGTTGAATATGTACCACCCTTTTATCTGCTAGTGTCACTAGATAATAAAAAGCTCGTAAAAAGTAAAACCGTGTTCAGCTACAAAGCAAAAGTTTCTCAAATAAAATTTAATTTGGAAGTTTCCTTTGTTCGTTCGTCCCTACATTCCCCTTTTACTCGAATCATCGGGTTCAGTGCTCTTACCATGTACTGGCGGCGTAAGCATAACTGTATCGACACGTAACTTGCGTTCTATCCCTCTTGCTCGCACGAATTTGCGAGTATGTATGAGCGGATTGGATAGAAGTAAATTACGACGTCGTGAGATCCAAGCTCACACCGCCAAAATAAGTGCGCCATGGTAAGTACTGAGGACACAGTAACTCTGAACATTCCGTATTTTCGGGACAGGAAAAGGAAAACAAAGCTACGTTTACGCGTTGCTTGGAGACATATATTGTACAAAATTAGGAAACAATATATTTTTCAGGAGCAATTTTAGAAGAAGCACAGAATCGGGAGTTGTGATATTAGGTATTTTAAAAGAGGGAGGAGCTCTATAAATTTGAATCCTAAGGGGACAAAGTTGCAACCAGTAAAAATAAAGACTAATTTGACATGATTTTCAATTCTAAAAAACAAAAAATCGTCAGTTTTAGTCTACTGCTGGATGTAATCCTATGCTATTAATTATGCGTATTGACGCATTAGGAGGTAAATGCCCATAATTGCTACGCTGAGCATTTGGATTGGCGATAGCAGTAATGTGTCCACTATGGTGACGCTGCTGCCCATCATTAATCTTCTATCAAAGATACTGGTCAGTGACACTTTAATTCCTTAGTAGTCTCTTACGACACCCGCGGGAAGAGTTGGGGTTGTGACAAATGTATTCTTAATGCAGTCACCACACGGTATTATTTTTTATTTTAAGTCCTTCATAATACGAGTATCCTGCTTTACTCGTAATAGTCCACCGTCCACATTGGGTTTAAAAACTATTTTTCTTTACTAAGGCTTGTTCACCAAATAAAGACGTAGGTACACATTGCCGTATACCAATTTTTTTTTGGAAACCTTTGCATGGATGTTATTAGAAAAGAGGGCTCTTTGCCTTTCTTTTTGGACGCTGTGTTTGATATTTAACGATATGAATTTCTCCATAATTATGGATTTTATTTAAACTTCTGCATTTTAGCAGTGTTTCTTAATTTTTTACCATTTAGGGTCATTTAGATTCCCAATGGGTCTTAACTAAATTACAATATCGATATTATAATTAAATGTGAATCTTGTGTTTACAATTTCTATTAACTATTTCAATTCTAACATTGTTGGAATCGTCTCGCAACATCGCACTTTGTCGGGCGTGAACTATTGGAAACATTATCTGAAGTTATTTTGATTTTGACGACTTTCTAGCGAATCATTTTAAATATTGGATTGCTAAATATTTTCTTCGATTACCGCGAGGATTACTCATGGATTGTTAAACATAAAACAGAAGAATCAATTTAAAGTCCCATGGCTGTTAGAACTACATGAGACTATTTTGTGACAGCGGGGACTGATTTTACGATGGCTACTTTATTTCGTGGATAAGCTTTAAGCTTTACTGGATGCTTAGCCAAGTTGCCAATCGCTGACGCTTAGTAGCGTAGCGTAGTTTTCCCTCTCTGTCCCTCTCTTTTATATTAGTGGGACAAAGACAGTTAGCTGACTTTCGTTTACGATTGACGATTAAGCGTTAGCGATTGGCAACTTGTCTAAGCACCCTGAACATCGCAAGACGAATAATGCACTGAAAGCCTTACTGCTAAGTGATATACCCATCAGATCTGTAATCGTCTCGACCCACATCACAACGTCAATTAAGAGAAGGACGCAGGTGGTAACTGATACACTAGCAAATACATACCTACTCATAACGAAATACGTAAAGTATTTAATGTTGTTTTTCATTGGTAAGTATTTAAATATGATATCTTATCAAGTACCTACTAAAGAAGTATAAGTAAAATAAAAGTGTGAAAACGGATAAACTCGCGAATATCAACTAATTTTAACCTGTAAAGTGTTCGAAACGTCGGAATGAAGTTAAAATTAGTTAATATACGCGAGTTTATCCGTTTTCATAGTTTTATTTCATGTGTAACCCTCGCGGTAACCGAAGAAAATATGAAGTATAAGTAGTTAAACCAAGTTTTCGTTTAAAATGATTCATTTAATGCAAAACTTGTCGACGAAAGGAAAAAAACAGCCACCAGGGTGAGTCGTACTCATCACAATTTAATGATTTTTAAGGGTAATTGAAAGTCAAAGTCATATATAATATGTACAAAAGATGGATTTTGTAAGGTATAATAAGAACACGTGACACCCTGCAAGGGCACAGCAATCAGGAAATTAAATAACTTGGGTTAATGCAATATTATATCTGGCTTATTTGTACATAGACTTTAGACCCTCATTAAATTATTTGAAGATATTTTTACAACAGGTCATTAGGAAACAAAGGTTTCAGCCTAGTTTGTTTTTTCTGAAGTATTATTAAAATCAAAAATAAGTCCTGAAGGATGTGGGTGTCCTAAGAGTTTGCTGCGTAGTAACAGCGGTAAGAATTCATCTATCACCACACCAACTGTTCTGGTGGGTATCGCAAAAGTCGACTAAGGTATTAAAATGTCACTGACCACTTGCTTATTGAAGATTGACGATGGGCTGCGCCATCATCTTAATGGACACCTCTGCGATCGACAATCCAATTGCCGTGCGTGGAGATTGTTAGACATTTATCTATTAATGTGTACAAGTACATAGAAGTACGCATAGGTACTCGTATTATGTCTAGCAGTGGACTGAGGTAGGCAGACCGATGATGCGATGTGTAAGAGATATAATATTTTTATTTTATTTAAAGGTACAGTAACAAATTATAGACACAGAATAAATCGTCATACAATAGTATCGCTCAGTTTAATCGTACACAGAATGAATGAATGAATGAATGAATAGTTTATTTGTGTAAAAAAGGGTATAAATAGTTGGTACATGTAGTTTTCCATCCTTAATTTACCATAATATATGGTGTACAAATATTGTTACTTAAACTAGTTACACAAAAGTTCTTGATTAACTTTTCATCTAGGTACTGCATTGATAGTAAAAGATTCCTGAACGGGTATACATTAATTTACCAAAATAATACTTATACACTGAAGTAGTTTACATACAATTTATATTAAAATAATTAAAATATTTAGTATTTCTATGTCATTTCTATTTAAAAAAATAATATTGCACGACAAATAAAATAAAATTATCAATTATCCATCTACAATTTACAATAAAAATTATCAATTATCCATCTACAGATTACAATAAAAATTATGAATTATCCATCTACAAATTACAATAAAAATTATCAATTATCCATCTACAAATTACAAGCAATCATAAACTCATCTATTGAATAATAACTATTTTCTACTAAGTAGTCAAATAATGTTTTCTTAAAAGTCTTTAATGGCAGAGCTTTAAAATCGTCTGAAAACGTATTAAATATTTTTACAGCCATACATTGCACGTTTTTCCTACTCAGTGAAAGATTTGTCTTGGGAATGACTAAGTTAACTCTATGTTCACCTCTTTTTGAGTTGGTGGTGGTAGTTTTGAAACAAGACGGGTGCTTTTTAACAAACATACATATCTCATAGATGTACATTGAAGGTAGAGTAAGAATTTTTTTTTTCTCTAAATAAAGGTTTGCAGTGTTCCAGAAATTCCGCTCCACACAGGGTTCTTATACATTTTTTTTGTGTGAGGAATATTGTGTCTGCATCTACTGAATTTCCCCATAAAATTAACCCATACCTCAATAGGGAAGACACGTACCCGTGGTATGCCGTTAGAGCTGCTGCTTCCGAAACTACATTTCGAATGCGATAAAGTGCATATTTAAAACGATCTAACTTAGACCGTAATATGTTAATATGTGTTTTCCAGTTACAAAATTTGTCAATATGTATGCCAAGAAATGACGCAGAGTCTACTTCTTCTACTTGTGAGTCGTTATACATAACTTCTATATCAATATGTTTACTGCGATATGTCTGGAATTGTATCATTTTTGTCTTATTAATATTAATTTTCAGGTTATTATTATGTAGCCAGTTGATAACATCTGTTAACGCAAGGTTTATTTGTTCATCGAATGGAGTATTACGGTCATATTGAATAAGTAGCGTGGTGTCATCTGCAAATAGGATGGACTTATGGGTAGTAGCATTTGGTAGATCGTTAATGTATAATAAAAACAACAACGGACCCAAAATACTACCCTGTGGAACGCCGAATATATTAGGTTTGTAGCTTGACCTATATGTAATTTTATCATTACTAGTAATGTTGGAGATCTCCACACATTGTTGACGATTTTTGAGGTAACTAGCAAGCCATTCCCACACTGGACCCCTCAGGCCATATCTGTACAATTTATGTAATAGTATTCCATGGTCTACAAAATCAAAAGCCTTGCTCATATCCAGAAATAAGGCAACTACTGGTGTCTGTCTATCAAGGCTTTCAATTACTTCTCTTATTAGATGGAAACACGCTAGACATGTTGAGCTATTTTTCCTAAATCCGAATTGATTTTCGACTAAAATATGGTTTTTCATTATAAAATTCAAATTTTTTCCATACATTATTCTCTCGAATATCTTCGATATGACAGGAATAATGGTAATTGGTCTGTAATTATTTAGATCCGCCTTTGGTCCTTTTTTATGGATTGGCTTTATTACGGAATATTTTAGGCGTTCAGGAAATACCCCTTGTAAGAATGATATATTAATTATGTGCGCCAGGGGGACTGATAAAGCATCTGCGTTTAGTTTTAAGACCTTAGTACATATGCCATCATATCCTGTAGAGTTTGTGTTACTCAATTGTTTAATAGCGATTTGTATATCTGTTGGGCTGACTGAAGAAAGGAATAGGCTATTTATGTTTTGCTGGATATTATGACACGACTTAATATTGCTCCCTGGTTTATCATTTGTCAAGTCTATAAAAAAATCATTGAATTTATCTGCTAAAGTATTAGGATCAATATTGTTAGCTCGAATAATATCATTGTTGTTATTAAAAGCGCAGTTGTCTTTTATTAATTGCCACGCCGCTTTAGATACATTCTTAGAATTTTTAATGAAGCGGTAATTTGCTATTTGCCTAGATTTATGCAGACATCGTTTAAGCAATCTGGTATAAGTCTTGTATTGCCTTAGTAATACCTTATTCTCTGAATATCTAACTACTGCCCGGTGCAGTTTTCGTTTATTAGCACAGCAAATCTTAATTCCTTTTGTAAGCCATCTGTTCATAATTGGTTTACAGCGAAATGTTTTTCTAATCCAGGGAAAACACAAGTCATAAAACAGCACAATAAGTTCATGAAAATCCTCAAACGCTTTGTTAGTATCAGACTGGTTAATTATATCATTAAATGCTAAGGCAGACATACAATCACTAAACTTCCTTAAATTATCTTGGCTGTAGTCTCTTATTGTTTCGTGCCAGAATTTAGGCCGGTTTTTGAATAGATTGGTTGCCTCAACATTGCACGAAAGGACTTGGCAAGTTTCATGGTCCGACAAATGCAAATCGTATATATTAGGTTTACAGTCTAGTACATTACTAGCAATTAAGTCAATACATGATTTTTTCCTAGTCGGGGACGTTATGTGGTTATTTAGATTAAAGTTTGCCAAGATCGAGATTAACTCCTTCTTTACCTTGCTCTCTTTTATAAAGTCTATGTTCCAGGCTGCTTCACAGTCTGCAACTCAACAAAAATACAAAGAAGGCCTAGATATATAGTTCCGTTTATCACTTTACAGGTCATCTTTGGAAGTTGTTGATCTATTCGTATCGTATTACGAGTACATAGTGATACTGATATAAACTACTTAGGTACCGTTTTTACACAATAATTAATATGGACTAAATCGCGTATATTAAGCAGCGGAGTCTTGCTGACTTAATATCCCCGATAATGATTGGCTCCGCGACAATATCTTCCAGTTCTTCGTTCTTTAAAATTTTCTAATAATAATATCTTCGAAATATCTCGTAATCATCCAAATATAGTCATCTTTTCGAATTACATAATTGAGTGAGTATGAGGAATATGAGGATGAACATGTTTAACCGTGAAATAAAAAATCCGAGCCCTGTTGATAATGGTACGGCGTCTGCGTGAGTTTGACTCGCAATTGGCCGGGTATATTTTGCTGGGGCTGCCCTTCATAGAAAAATTGTGAAGCTTAAATCTACATAATTGGTAAAGCTTTATATTACACGCCCCTTTGTTGTGAACAATGGAAACAACTGATTAAACGTAAAATCGAATGGGCTTGAAACAGCTGTCCTGCTGTATTTTTACATAGAATTACTAAATTAGATTTTATACAAGGGTAGTCAATTATCATGTGAGCGGAAGCAATTAGCGATGAAAATAACACGAAAGATACATGTGTCTTCCAAAGGCCCCTGTATTTTTCAATAAAATACTATATCTTTCGTTACGGATCTTCGATTGAATCTTTTATAGTATAATTTTGGTTCGTCAAAAAGTAGGTAGCTATGTACTATGTACTAATTATATTATTTTAAGGCTATGGATGCCTACATTAGGCAGCAGTCATTTTTGCAATGTCGCACCTACCACCGTGGTGAATTTACGGGAGTCAGAACCTACAGAAAATCATTCCTACCTTTGTTTCTGCATTTTTCTCCATATTTTCTGATTTCATTAATATGTTTCGTAGTTTTTCTCTGCATAGTAATTAATAAAGGTATCAAATTATTTTAGCTGAATGAAAGTTCTAGTAATTTGATAAGCTCACCATTATTTTTATCTAAAATTTAATGCACTCGCGATACTGATAAGCCGTTCTAAATTAAATAAATTATTTTCATTTCGTAAACTGCATTATTACCCTAATTTGATAATAAACATGAAAATCAATCCGAGATTTTTTATTCCTGTTACATAATAACAGCCTAATTTTAATTATAATTTTTTTTATCTTAACTTTCCAAATAATCAGTGGCAAATTGAAAAAAAAGGTCAATGGAGTCGATGTTCTGTAATTATTTCTTATTATTTATGAATCGTATTAAAACAATATTACTGTTGTCAGGTGAGGCGTTATAAAAGATTCTCATCATCATCATTTCAGCCATTAGACGTCCATTGCTGGACATAGGTCTCCTCAACGGACTTCTACTTTGGCCGGATGGATGCAACCTGCATTCACCGAGTCTCCGCAACTCTAACCAGGATGCTTAGCCAAGTTGCCAATCGCTAACGCTTAGTAGCGTATCGTAGTTGTCCCTCTCTGTCACTCTTTCATATTAGTGCGACAAAGACAGTTAGCTCCTTTTCGCTTACAATTAATTGACGATTAATCGTTAGCGATTGGCAACTTGTCTAGGCACCCAGATCTGACCACCTTGCGGATGGAATTCGCACGCTGCGTTTGCGAGTAAGTGGTCTCCACTACAAAAGATTCTAGTAAATCTTAAAGTTAACACGTTAGAAATGAAAGAGACAGCGCTCTAAGCGTCGCTTGATGCTTCCTTCTGGTCCTGCTCAACATGAAACCAGAAACCATCGACACGAGAAGTAGAATAACGTCAAATCGCTAACCGAATTATATTACTACTACTAAAAACTCATGTTTATTTCATAATATTTTCTTCGGTTACCGCGAGGATTACACATTACAGTTCGTGCGACTAGTCGCCCGCAGACCACGAACCCTGTAAAGTGTTCGAAACGTCGGGATGAAGTTAAATTTAATGAATATACGCGAGTGTATCCGTTTTCATAGTTTTATTTCATATTTATTCATTAGGCGTAAAAAAACGACTTATTTTCACGTTGTCTTTTTTTGGAAATAGTAAGAGAATAATTATTATAAAAATAGGTTAAATGGAATATGAAATAATAAAGTATGAATAAAGACAAAGTAGGTAGTTAACCTTACAATCGTTATTAATTTTTTAAAGACAAACGGGTCTTCATCGCGTAAACTTAAGTTTAATTATATCCTGACGTTTCGGGCATGACGTTACACCCGTGGTCGCAGGCAGGCATGGTCGTGGTCAGAATATAATTAAACGTAAGTTTACGCGATTAAGACCCGTTTGTCTTTAAAATATGAGTGATAATCGTGAAAGTTTAAATCAATGAATCGTTATTAATTCAATCACAAAACGAGTCGACTCCACTCATGCCTTTGTGAAGTTTGGAAACTATTCAGATATTAGGTTAGTATTTGGTCATTAAAAATTCTGTGATAAAAGCACCAAATAATATGTTACCTACCTAATTAGTTCCGTTGTGGTGTGTATATAAACCGAAACCAAGATTTTTGGACACAATTTTAAATTTCACCATGGCTCGAGTATTACCAATTGTCGTCGCTCTCAGTGTGCTGTTACAAGCAGCATGGTGCTCTAGTAAGTATACTATTTATTTTTTTATGTAATTACATTATTTAAAATTAAACGTAACTTAAAACATTCATTGCTCCTTATAATGAGCTTCACTAAGCATTTTATTTTTTATGTACTTTTAACCAACAACTGATTGAATATCTGAGCGTTTCAAAGTTTCAACCGCCTATTTATAGTGGCATATTTTTTGTCGAAGTTTCTAAACATCTCAATGTTATACTTCGTCATTTGTATAAGGTAAAGTAGCACATTGTGACGAATAGAAATTTCGGCAAAAATGCTGCCACCAAAACCTTCAGTTATAAACATAAATGAGAAGAATAAACAGATTTCTTATAATCTAGTTTATACCATCATTTTGACATAGTTTCCGAGAGGCCCTGTCTCCCAATTAGTTGACTTGTATAAACAAACGTGTTTATTAAATACAATGTAGGTACATAATATAAAATTACCAAGTTAACAACTAAGATAAATTTCAAATTCAAATTCAAATTATTTATTCATGGTAAAAAATAAAAATAACATAAAATTAGACAATTTCAAACATACTCGTAATTATGCTCTTTATTTGAAAAGCTAAATAGGTTATTCATTTATTTTTATAAGGATTAATATACTAACTGCTTACTTTGTACGATACAAGTGGCAATCCTTTCTTGTGTTTAACTTTCACCATTACTTCTTCATGAAAATGTATTTTTAAACATGAATTAATTTATTTATTCTTTTCAGTTTTAGGGCCCAAAAACTTGGGCGTTACTGGCGGGAACGGTATTCGAATTGAGCAGGCACCATACATGGCTTTACTGTACACTACGCCCGATGCCCCCTGTGGTGGCATCATCGTTGACGAGAAGTTTATCCTAACCACTTCTGTCTGCTGCAACCAGAACTCGTATGTTTCAATACTTACATGGGGCTCATTTTTCAATCCCCGAGGGTATCTGACTGATAATAAAATTGTAGCTCACTCATTTTCCTGCTGATTTATCTAATAGCGACCGACAGAATACCTGGGAATTGAAAATGCAGCCCATAATGTTTTCTTTTTAGTTTATAAATTGACATATTTCTTTCAATATACACGGTGGAATTTAATCGGTGAACAGGAACCCATTTTTCTAATTCAGTAATCGATGGCGGTCACGTTTATGCAGTACTTAAGTGGAACCAAGTTTTTTTTTTTAGCATAAATTTTTTTTATGTTGAAATTAAAATTTATTGTCACCCTACTAATGGTTTAGTCTGAAAAGTTTAATACCTCTTTTCAAACTATCAGCCATAGAAACTTAAAACATAAATGAGCAATAACCACTCACATGCTTTAATTTTTGCGATAGACTCTATTCCTATGTAAAATAAGAGGAATGCATGGCTGATAGTTTGAAAAGAGGTATTAAACTTTTCAGACTAAACCATTAGTAGGGTGACAATAAATTTTAATTAAAGTTAAATTTCAACATAAAAATTTATTATGCTAAAAAAAAACTTGGTTCTACTTAAGTACTACATAAACGTGACCGCCATCGATTACTGAATTAGAAAAATGGGTTCCTGTTCACCGATTAAATTCCACCGTGTATACCTATAAGTAGGAGCTCGTTAATATGTTGCTACGTGCGATACAAAAGTTTATACAAGTAAAATAAATATTATGTCACAGGGAAAACCTCTTCGCGTTCGTAGAAACCAACAGGAAAGAACAGCTAGGAAGATCAGTCGCAATCGATAAGTTCTTCAAATATCCCCAAGAGCTGAAACCAAGCCTCTGTCTGGTAAAACTGCAGGCACCATTGCAATTCAGTAGAACTGTCAACAAGATTTCCCTGAATGATGGTAGCATTATACTCGATAAGTATACTTGGGCTACCCTTACCGCGTTTGGCGCAACGAGTAAAGTAAGTTTGTATACTTTGTAAAACTCCAACAAAACTTTTTGTAACACAAGTGGCTTCTCATGGTCTCGCTTTTACCTAACAAACACTTTTGAACTTGCATTCTTGTCAGAACGTGACAACAACAACGATAAACAGCTGACCATCGTAAGCCTACTGATTACAATAAAATTAAAAAATAAACAATTTTTTTAAGAAACACAATTGTATAACCTTCTAAAACACAACAAATTATGTTGTTTCAGGATGACCAGGCACCCAGGCAACTTCGTCAGGGAAAAGTCCCTATTTCTGATGTAGATTGGTGCAAGAAAGAAGACAAACGCTTAGGTGATCTTCAGATCTGCGCAGGAGACTCCACCCACAACGCTTGCTATGTAAGATACATTTTAATTAGATTGTTGGCATGATTCTTGACCAAGAAGCTTGTGGCTTTCTTGCCTTGATCAAAATACCAGAATTAAGCTACATTAGGTAAGTAAATGCTACCAGCAGGCTCAGTGTAATAACATGAGAGCAGAGCAAATTTAGTGTACAAACATTTCTCAGGATGTTACACAAAATGCTTTAAAACTTTTACTGGTATCATTATTAAACAGTCTGACACTGTCACAACAATATAATCGTGTATTAAGTAAGGGAATGTGCGTTCATAGTTTTAAAATCAAAAAGACGGTTACATGGCTCGTGAATGATTCTCTCTTGCATACCTTGTTCTACCAGTAATTTCGCGAACGTTCCCAAAGAAGCGTTGGCTAAATTTTCCCTTTTTTTGCAGGGAGACGTCGGCGGAGCTCTGACCGTCGACAACACTCTGGTAGGAGTGGTAGCCACTGTTCCAAACGACTGTGTGTACCAGCCATCCCGATTCGCCAGAATCAGCTCTTACAAGCAATGGATTGACCAGACCATCAAAGCGAACCAGTAAATTTTAGTTCGTAGATAAAGAATTCTGGGTCTGTAACTCTGTTGCTACGTCCAGAGTTCTAATCACAGAGTTTTCTGTTTCTTGAATTTTGCTTGTAAAATATGCATGTCGAATAAATGCTTTCAATTATTTTTTGGTTTGATTATTGTAATCTACTAGGTATCACCTAACCTATATATATGCCTTAATTACAACTACAATATCTGCAATACCTGTAACGGGACTATACATACAATACTATTTGTACCTGTACAGAAGATTTAACAGGAGTGGCATTAATAGCGTACTGGCACATCATAGTTGTTTGTGTGTGTGAGTGTGTGCCATGTGCTCATGTGTAAATACGTAGAAATGTTCATAAATGGCACACTTTCAAGTAACCGTTATAATGGCGGGGCGGGACCAGATCCTGAATTCGATCGATTTATATTGCATTATTTAGTACTGAAATTGTACTATTTGGTACCTGTTGTAAAAAAATTGTACCTCTTCTATTTCAAAGTTATATTAAATCAGTCTAGACCCGCCATTATAACGTTATAAGGGCGGAACCAGGTCCTGAATTCTGTCGATTCATATTGCATTGCTTAGTACTGAATTGGTACTAGGTATTTGGTACCTGTTGTAAAAAAAATTGTACCTCTTCCATTTCAAAATTATATTAAATTTCATATAGTCAGGTTACTACTTGTGGGGGGCCTACCCACGCTGCGCCTTCCGGTACGTGACCGCCACTCGAGAACCTTACCACCCGAGCGGCCATCGGTTCCACGCGCAACGAGCTCCGCCCACTGTCACTTCAGTTTAGCGATTCGAAGAGCTATATCGATTACTTTGATTCTGCTCCTAGAATCAAAGTAATCGATTCCCTCTCCATTGCCCTTTGGGTGACATTGAGTCCTCTTATGAGGCCTGCAGCCCTCCATCTGATAGAGTGACCGCGTGAATGGTTCGCGTAGAGCGAGCCGTCGGGCCTGCGGCCCTCCTGCTGATGCAGTGACAGCGTGAGTGGATCGCGTAGCGCAGGGCGAGCCGTCGGGCCTGCGGCCCTCCAGTTGATGGAGTGACCGCGTGAATGGTTCGCTTAGAGTGAGCCGTCGGGCTTGCGGCCCTCCAGCTGATGGAGTAACCGCGTGAATGGTTCGCGTAGAGCGAGCCGTCGGGCCTGCGGCCCTCCAGCTGATAAAGTGACAGCGTGAGCGTGAGTGGATCGCGTAGCGTAGGGTGAGCCGTCGGGCCTGCGACCCTCCGGCTGATAGACTGACAGCGTGAGTGGATTGCGTAGGGCGAGCTAGACTGCTAGACTGACAGCGTAGAGTACTAATTTTATTTTCTAGTTTTTGGTGCAATAAAAACCGTTTAAATTAATACTTTTTTTACTTATTTTATTTACTTACATACGGAATTTAGTAAATGCCTACTCAACATTCGTAAAAAATGCCGACAGTGATTGCCCTCACCTGCAAATCGTCGTGGAGATTGCCAATACCACGTGTAAATTCATAATTTGACAAAAGAAGATTGTAAAACGAAATTGGCAATCTCAATGACGATTTATGGGTCAATTGCAAAAAACGTACGTAGGTAGTTTGAAGGGCTTAACCAAAACAAAACTCACGATAGTTTCCATTATGTTACGAAAGTTAGTCATACAAGCTATATCGTAACACAAAAATATGATGATGATGTATTTATTAAAGCTCCTGACTATTCACAACTTTTTGCAATCAATCCATATCGGATAGTTTCCTACACAACCGTGTCCGCCGTTAACATAAAATAGATTTTTGTTTGAGAATTTATAAAATTTTGTAGAATTGTACACTCGTAAAGTTTTGTGGCATGAGCCACTGGTGGGTCACAACGGAAGAACAGTGCAGGCTTGGCCAGCTACATGCTGAGTTGTGACACTTTTGTGGCAAGCTGTTGTTGTGTGCTTATTAGTAAAATGTGTCATATATGTTCATTGTGCTTGTCATGAATAAATTTTATTTTATTTAATTTCAAATAACACAAAATTTACCCTTTTATTCGAAATTACGAAAATGGACAATACAAAAAGAAATGTCTGTCAGGGTCTGCCATGTTATAGTCTGTAGCTAAGTTGTAATTCGTGGATAGGTAATAGTAAAGTACGTAAGACGAAGGTATAATATATGTCGTACGTGCTCCTTACACCCTATATCTTAATGAGCTCGTACAGGGTGTAATAGGATCGTTAATTAGTCCTTCGAACGTGACTCCATATTAGATAAGAACACGATGCAATCACTGTAGCCCTCGTCGACAATAATTTGCTGTACCATTTCAGTCTTTATATGTGAGTTGGGAAAGACTACTTTTGCTGCAAGAATTTGCTGGAATAAAGTTGGTTTTCTGTATTTTGAGCTTTATTGGAGCTTTGTTATCTTATAAAATGAAAGTCGCCGTTAATACGTTGAAGCTTTAATTTTGGTTGTGTCACTTGGTTTGTAATTAAATACGCTATTATATATTACCCGCCTAGCGTGGCGCTAAAACCCCCTTATGATTATACAATTATACAAAGACACCATCCATTGAAAACCTTGAAAGGGGTGATTTAGGTGTCATGCTTTTCATTCGGCCGCAACATAACAAAATAAATAGCCCCCGCCAGGAAGTATGCTTCCTAGCGGTGACGGATTAACACCGTTTTCTCGTCTCGTACGTGTAGTAAATTTTTTTTTAATTAGCGTACAATTTCGTACATTTAATGTACATTTTATTGATGTTAGTTTGAATACTGTACGACACCATGTCACCGCCAGGAAGTATGACACTGATTTAGTAGGCTATACTGAACAACTTTTACTATGGAGCCATACACGAAATCTAAAACAAAATAGTCCTTTTCATACATTTTGATCAATACTAGTAGATAACGACATTTTTGTATAAAAGAGCCAATATTTTTTTGCAGATTTCTGGGTTAGCTCCGTAGAAAAAGTTGTTCAGTATAACCTACCAAATTGCGCCGTTGAAGGTTTTCAGTGGATGGTGTGCCACCCTGTATATGCATGTCGCTAATATCATCAGCCTTATTGCATCTCCCAGAAAGATGTTCGGCGGGAGTTGCTGTCGTTAAACGTTCACAAGTCGAGCGGGCCAGACGGCATACCTGCAGTGGTTCTTAAACGTTGTGCTCCTGAGTTGTGTCCTGTGTTAACGCGTCTCTTCGCTCTTTCCAGTATCAAACGGGAAGTTCCATCTTCGTGGAAGACGGCCCTTGTGCACCCTGTTCCAAAAAAGCGTGACAGATCGGATCCATCGAATTATAGGCCTATCGCTATCACCTCCCTTCTCTCTAAGGTCATGGAGCGTATAGTTAACGCTAAGCTCCTTGGTTACCTAGAAGAACACGATCTTATAAGCGACCGCCAGTATGGCTTTCGCCACGGTCGCTCTACCGGTGATCTTCTAGTGTACCTCACTCACCGCTGGGCATCAGCCATTGAGAGTCAAGGCGAGGCTTTGGCAGTCAGCCTAGATATAGCGAAGGCGTTCGATCGGGTCTGGCATAGGGGCCTTTTGTCGAAGTTGCCATCTTATGGACTGCCCGAGGGATTATGCAGATGGATTGCTAGCTTTTTGTCCGGCAGACGCATTCGTTCCGTAGTAGACGGTAGCTGCTCTGATAGCATGGACATAAACGCTGGCGTCCCGCAAGGCTCTGTGCTATCCCCAACGCTGTTCCTTCTGCATATCAATGACATGTTGTCTATCGGCGACCTCCATTGCTATGCGGATGACAGTACTGGGGATACTTTTTACACAGGCCGTGCTAATATCCCTCGCTCTGTGGTACTGGAAAGTCGCGGAAAACTTGTGTCTGACATCGAGAACACTTTATCTAGAGTCTCGTTATGGGGTCGGGATAACCTAGTCAGGTTCAACCCCACAAAGACACAAGTTTGCGCGTTTACCGCTAAAAAAACCCCATTTACTGTGGCTCCAAAGTTCCAAGACACAGCTCTTACCATGTCAGGGAGTATTGGGATCCTCGGAGTCGACATTTCCAACGACGTCCAATTCCGATGTC
Source organism: Thaumatotibia leucotreta (assembly GCA_025490895.1). Lineage (NCBI taxonomy): Eukaryota > Metazoa > Arthropoda > Insecta > Lepidoptera > Tortricidae > Thaumatotibia > Thaumatotibia leucotreta. The sequence goes on along the minus strand of JALPQI010001396.1, from coordinate 51,416 downwards.
ACCTAGAGGGAAAAGCTACGCTGGCATCCAAAAAGCTCGGGGTGCTCAATAAAGCGAGGGGATACTTTACTCCGGGGCAAAGACTTCTGTTATATAAGTCGCAAGTCAGACCCCATATGGAGTATTGCTGTCACCTCTGGGCAGGAGCACCTGTATACCAGCTTGCACCCTTTGACTCGGTTCAGAGACGAGCTGTCCGAATAGTCGACGATCCCAGACTCACAGGCGGTATTGAACCCTTAAGTCTAAGGAGAGACTTCGCCTCCTTATGTGTGTTCTATCGTCTGTACAATGGGTTGTGCTCTGAAGAACTGTTCGACATGATGCCAACGTCCACTTTTCATCATCGCACCGCTCGCCACCGACTGGGCGCTCATCCTCACACCTTGCAACCTAAATGGTCGCGCACCGTGCGGTTTCAGAGGAACTTCCTCCCGCGGACGGTCCGTCTGTGGAATGAGCTCCCTGCCGAGGTTTTCCCGTTGGACTACAGTATGGGGTTCTTCAAAAGAGGAGTGTACAAGTTCTTATTGGGTCGGCAACGCGCATGTGACACCCCTGGGGTTGCAAGCGCCCATAGGCTACGGTGACTGCTTTCCATCAGGCGGGCCGTATGCTTGTTTGCCACCGACGTGGTATAAAGAAAAAAAAAAAAAAGCCTCTCTCAGTCCACTGCTGGACGTAGGCCTCTCCTACTAACTATACATATCGACGCATTTAGGAGGTAAATGCCCATAAGCGGGTTGGAGACCGCAGTAGTGTGTCCACAATGATGATGCTGCTGCCCATCATCAATCCTCTATTAAGGAATATTCATTGACACTTTAATCCCTTAGTCGTCTCTTACGACACCCACGGGAAGATTGAGGGTAGTGACAAATGTATTCTTACTACCGTCACCATGCGGCATGCGGGTCGCTTCCAACCGCTAAATTGTCATGCATTATGGAAAAAAAATCTTATTCTTTAAGTTTTTTAAGCTATAGGCCATTAAAAACAAATCATTCTGCATAGGTAGTAATTTATTTGACAAACATTTATATTTCGCTACATATAAGTTTTTCCTATACAATATACAATATACTTGCTTTGTTGTATAAAGTGTTTACTACAAATGAACATCTAATATATTTAAATAAACATACTCATTCCTCAACAATGAGTAGTGCGTGAATTATAATGCCATTGTATACGATATTACAAAAACATACGAACGACAGGTTTCCTAAGAAAAATTAAAGGTTATTTTTGATAGTTGTATCAATCCAGTCCAAATATTCGGAAACCCTCGTGTAGACTCCTGGGTTTGCCCCGCACTCGCCTGTTCCGGATATCACTCCAATCTGGACGCCGTGGTAGGTAAGAGGTCCTCCTATATCACGCTGTGGAAATAAACATATAGTTAAGTTATAAGTTTTGTCAGCCTTCGTAGCCTAGTTGGTAGTGACCCTGCCTACGAAGCTGGAGGTTCCGGGTTCGAATCCTGGTAGTTGCGTATTTATTTATCGCAAATATTTGGTCCTTGGTCATGGCTGTATATGGATTTAAGTATCTAAATGTATCTATTATATATATCGTCGCCTGGTACCCACATCACAAGCCTTAATTGAGCTTACCGTGGGATTACGTTGATTTGTGTAAGATGTCCCAAGATATTTATTTATTTATTTAGTTAAAGCCTCCAGCTAGTTCAGCCTCCGTAGCCTACTTGGTAGTAAAACTGAGGTGACTTTTGACCTTTGTCTTCAGACAACATTTTTGCACAGTGGCGTGGTTATACTACGGTCAATCTGATGGCGATGGCAAATGTACAAAGGCTTAAACGCGTTTTATACTAAACGACCAATTTTAATAGACAAAATGTGTAGGTACGCATGCTGATATTTTGTGTCTTCGTCCGTCACCATTAATCATAAACGCCTATCATACCACCATCAGCCAAATATTCATTTTGTTATTTTGACATTTGGTAGAAAGGTTAAACATAAATTAAATAATTTCCTAACGTTCTTCGTTACTTTTTACCGGGGTTTTCATACTCGTTTTCTGTACACGAATAAATACAGTAGAACCCGCTTAATACGATCACGTACTCGTAGAATACGATTTCGCGCATACCTTATCGACATTTTTTACCGGTCCCTGTAAATTTAAGCAGTTTTTTCTACTTTTTACACGGTTAATACGATTTATCATAGCGTTTGATATGCTATCGGTAATCCAAGTTAAATTGATACATAGCATTATTCATTGATAGATGTAGGTGGACCGGTTATGATTTTACCATACCGATTGAATATTACACCGAAAATATCAATACGAGCTCCTACTTTGTTGCATCAGAATCAGAACAAGCGATCGGAAAAGTTCTTGATCCCATTTTATGAACACCCAGGTGCGATTCTAGTTGAATTTGTTTATCTAGAACCCGAATCAGTTACGTAATACAATAAACAGAACATTTTTATATAAAACAAAATACATCAAATATGAGATCTTCATTTCTCCTTCCCGCATGATACAATTTCCCGCTTCACACGCGGTTTTTGTCTGATCCCTACAAAATCGTATTAACTGGGTTTAACTGTAGTTCACAATGAGCGACTTTTCGCTTACCCCACAATAGTCGCCGTTTCTTGCTCCAGCGCAGATCTGTTGTTCAGTAAACTTCGCGTAGTGGTCGCTGCAACACTTGTCCGATAGGATTGGAATATCCACCTGGCGTAGTTTGTCTTCAGAGGAAGATTGAGCATCCTGTTTTATATTACAATTTACAACATCATCACTTTCATCAGCCTATGGGTTGGTTCCAAAAAAATGTTAAAGACCTAAACATAATTAAATTAAACTAATAAACATAATTAAAGACCTTTAACATTGAACTTCATAAATTTTATAAGTCGTAATCATCCGTTTTGGCAGTGAAAAAGGGCGACAAATTAAAATTTTCTATATGCGACCAACAATACAAACCTATATCTTTTAAATTTGCCCTTTTATTTACTACTGCCCAAGGTTGTTGGGTAGATTAACCACATATGTAGTTTGTATGACTGTCTTTCATGACACAACCGACGCGATCGTGATTTTTATTTCGATGAAGACCTTAACTATGTACAATTTTTTCGCGATTGACCCAATCTCAGTCCACTTCTGGAGGCTCCTCCCACTAATTATGCGTGAACGCATCGAAACGTATTATATTAATGGTATTAAGTAGAAAAAATGTGTCTAACTCGGCAATATTTTCACCGTCCCGAATTATAATAATTTAAAAAAACTTACATGGATAGCGCCCCAACCAGTGATGTTCACCCGGGTACGAGCATCTATACAAAAGTCCTTATCTGGCAACGATACTTTAACCAACCAGGCAAATGGTATTTCAGTCCACAGTTTCACAAGACAAATGTCATTCAGCATATCATCATTTGTTTCATAATCTTCATGGCATAATGTCTCTTCTATTTCGAATTGCACTCCGTTCTCGCTTAAAGTATCAGTTCCAAAGATAACTGTTCTGTTTTCTCCTTCTGTAATTCTGCAATATTTAAGTAAACACGAGTCAAAGCGAGCATTTGAAAAACTCAAGAGCAAACATTTCAGTCATAAAATATTTAGTAAAAGCCAGTTTTCGTGCACGCAGTTCACAAATGCAAGCATTGGTATTTTTATTAAACTCTTTATTAATGCTAAAAATTTAAGTTTTTGGATGCCATCATATATCCAGGAAAATTCTAATGGTGTGATACTTATTACAAAGAATTCCACCTTTTTAATAACAAATTCTAAAAATATTTGAAAACATCACGATTGAATTGTACATAAATACGCCGTGTAAATAAATAATAAAATATAATAATGACATAGAATATTAAAAAAAAAAAAACATTTTACCGTCGAGTAAATTACTTACAAGTAGGTATAATATTAACAGTTAAGTTAATCTTGTGACATTACCAATACTGGCAATACTGGTAGCGTTTCCTTGCTGTACCTATAGTTTATAACGTATTTAAATTCCAATACATGTCAAACCTAACTACCAAAAACTACCAAAGATGGCGAAATGTCACTCTGTCTCATGTCATTACCATTGTGACGTTTCAGAAATAACCAACCATCGGTACACAGCGATATTAATAAATTAATACAACTCGTTATTGTGTAAATCGTGATAAAGTTCATAATAAATTTCAGATATGTTTTTGATGTATTAATCGCGTTACACTTCTCGGTTTGGTACTAGCTTTTGCCGTTGTCTCCGTCCGCGTTTAGATTATTCTTAAAGCTATGAATTACCAGACATAAATTCCTGGGATATCACATCACTTCTGACATCATCATCATCAGCCTATACTAGTCTACTGCAGGACATAGGTTTCTCCCATTTTACACCATCTAGCCCTCCATAGGGAAGTCCCATCTAGGTTTATGTATTGCACATGGATAGCTTTATAATATACTAAACTTAAAAACTGAATCGGATTCCAATATACGTTAAAAAAATACCAAAGATGGCGAAATGTCACAGTGTCACGTGTTATCGTCATTGTAACATTTGTAACATTTCAGAAAAAAAACAACCTTTTGGTAACCTAACCAGTTTTCCTAATAATGTAATCGCACATTACGAGACTATTAATTGGTACCAAATGTTGTTAAATCCTGAGTTATTGCCATTGTAATTTAAACTTTTCTCCGATAAAACATTTAAATTAAATATCTTTTTTTGCGATAAGGATTCAAATAAGATTTTTGAGTTAAGAAGTAGACTTAAATGTTGTATTTAACAATATAGATAAAATAAGCAGCTACCTATAACATTTACAGAAGTGAAAATTTACCGAACCACCTAATATTTCATTTAATGGCAATACTTTTTGACAAGTATTGGAATCTAAATAGGTTTTCAGGTACCTATAGCAATGATGATGATGATACTTTGTGCGAGGTCATTGCCAACTCTTCTATTCTCAAGTGACGAAGATAATTATGTAATTGATACTTACCCTATACACGGCAGAGATCAAAGGAGAACCAGATACCTTACGAAGTTGGAGAAAACTAACTTGAGGATTTTGACCGAAATCCTTACGGGACACAACACCCACAGGCATCTTAAGGTGATGGTATTGAGCAATGAAGCAGCCTGTCCAGTGTCCACGTTGCGGGAGAGACGAAACTAGTTGGCATTTATCTACTGGCGGAATGCATTATGTAAGCAGCGGGAAGACATAATATGTTTGGCAGGGATAGGTTGAACGAGAAAGAACTTAGGGACGTCGACCTAGGGGATGTTCTTCGGTTCTGCAAGAAAACAAGGAAGCCTCTTTGTTTTCTTCTAGACAGAATGGAGTAATGGGGGAACGCAGAGACATTACCCTGCAGCTCCAGCAACGGAAAATGGGGTGAATGAGCACATCAAATGCTCGGCAGCCTGCTCGATTTCGGCCAAGCGACCCTCCGAAATGTAACATAACATACCCTATACAAGACGCAGCAGTTAGCAGGAATCGCTCATGAATGATGGATGCCCCACACGTAGCTTGTTTGCCGTCGTAAATCGCGGCGGCAAAGGGGGCATCTTTAATGGATATTTGGTGACCACCAGTGATACCATAATTGCCACAAAATGAATCATCATCTAGTCGAGCTGAAAGTTTGAGGGCAAGAGATTAGTCAATAGTTTTAATTTTAAAGTAATCGTTCAATAGATGGCAGCACCAGCTCTCTCTAGCTATTCTAGAAAACTGTAAAGTATTCTAATAGAAGGTGCAGGCATGTATTGCTTGCCCTTAGATAATGGTCAAAGACGTCTAGCCTTGTAAGGGATTGCATATACCCGAGAAATTTGACTGGTGGTTGCTAAGACCGAGTGGCCGAGGGGTACAGGCATCAGCCGCGAAAGCTGAGTACGTGAGTTCGATCCCCACCTCGGACATTAGGTGATCTTGGTCGTTTTTCTTTGGTATATGACATCTAATATTTATAATTTAAATTACTAATGAAAAGAAAAAAAAAAGTAACCAACAATAGTCGGTATCCCAAAAGAAAGTGCTCGTGAAAATCCATAGATAGTTTATTCAGTCAAAAGATATTATCAAGAGTCGAGATAAGAACACACATTGCATTCAACAATAAAGTTTATGATAAGTTGCGACTCCAGCAGAAGTCGTTATTTATTTCCTTATGTTATAGATTTTTTTTTATCATTTTACTTACTCGGTAACCATCAACCACATATATAAAACCTATGGAAACTTTCCTTTACAGAATGGAGCATCGTTAAGCAGTTCTTTAATTTTATTGGTAAAAATTTATTCTATTTGCGAAAATACCTGACTCAAAACAAACGGTTTAAGATTCTTAAATCCAAAATATACAAATAAATTCAATTGAGAAGCTGCACTGAGAGATGATATTACAATACAATCAAAAACAAATACAGAACATATAGTAATAGTACATGTTGGAAAAATATAAACACTATTTGGCCTTATCACAAAAGAGCGATCTCTTCCAGACAACCTTTGGGTCTGTACACTTGTGCAGAGGATATTTATAAGAAAATAAAAGTTGATGGATAAAGGTATTAAGCTAAGGAATATAGAAATAAATACAATACCTACGATTAAATATAGGTATATACAGGGTGGTCCAAACCTTGATGTCAAAAAATTTTTTTTAGATTCCTCACGTCATGAGCTATCAGAATATACCCCATGTATGTTAGCCGATTTTTTATATTTTTCGAGTTATGAATTTTTGAAAAATATTTTTTGGGAACTTCTGGAATGAAGAAATTTATTAATAAAAAAAAACTATTGGGTTTTTTAACTAGTTTTTTTTGTAAAAGTATTACTACAATTAAAGCATTTACTGACAAAAAAATTAGCGTCGATAAGTGATGAGGATTTTCGGAGTAGTCGGTCAAATAAACTTAAAAAAGCTTAAAATTTTAAAGTAGTAAAAATGACTTGAATAACTACACAAATTGAGTTTTCTTGGTATTTTCTGTCTTTGTTTATTGATAAGAACAACAAAACAGACGAAATTTTACTTTATTTTTAAATTAAAAATTTAGAAGTTTTTTTTAAGTTTATTTGACCGACTACTCCGAAAAATCCTCATTATTAAGTATCACTTTTTTTTTGCTTTTACGAAGGTTAAAGGTCTAGGGCAGTCTTTTGATTACCAAAAATCCTTGGGATATGTTTTATTTTCTTTATTTACGTACATTAATGCTATTTTGATACGTTTTTAAAGTAAAATTTTGAATTTGGTATTTTATAATCCTACTTGTATCAAAGTGAGGACGCTAATTTTTTTGTCAGTAAATGCTTTATTTGTAGTAATACTCTCACAAAAAGAAAATATTAAAAAAACCCAATAGTTTTTTTTATCAATAAATTTCTTCATTCCAGAATTTTTCAAGTATTTTTTTTTTCAAAATTCATAACTCGAAAACTACAAAAAATCGGCTAACATACATGGGGTATATTCTGATAGCCCATGACGTAGGGAACCTAAAAAAAAATTTTGACGTCAAGGTGTGGTCCAAACCAAAAATTCTGTGATTCTGTGTTTTGAAAAAAAAATTCTGTATAAATAAATTTACATGTAGATGTAATACATATATGTAGATGATTTCAGGTTTCTTTGTCTATGCACATTATATATTATACAATATAAACTGACCTGAGCCCCTAGCAATGTGAAACAATGCAACGACGAAAATACACTCGAATTGTAACCAAACCATCGTGGTCACTTAGTAAATATGCGCAAGAGTTGATTGATGCTATTAATTTTGTTATACGTATTTATATCATAATAATACAATGCATTGAGCAAGGTTTGTAAACACACTGTTTTTTTAATTAAACCATAATCGTATTAAACGAATTATAGATAAAAATAATGAACAATTAAGAGAAATCTAAAATAAAATAATTTGTTGTACTTTGATGACCTAGTGAAGGTCGCAGAAGTTTTCTGAATGCGTTTGGCGCAGGACCGGCCATTGTACGAGGCCTATGATCAACATTACAGTAGACGTCTTACGGCTGTTGTCAAAAACAAGATGATGGAAAAAATCAATATATCGAACGAAAAATTGTAATCATCCATAAGTAATTATTACTTTCTGTCTCAATATGATTTCAGCAAGGTTTGTCCGCAAATACATAAAGAAGAAGTACCACTGTTCGACGATGCACTATTAATTTATTTGACACACACTGCACTTTATGTCAAAGTTATAAAGATACAATTTTATAACTGCAATTTCAGCAGTGGACGTCGTTCGGCTGATATGATGATGATGAATTATTCACATAAATACTCATGTATAGTTGAATTATCAAGAAGATGGAATTGCATTTGTAGTGGTGTTACTAAAGCAACACTTTTAAAGTGAACCTTGTGTCTTTACAATTAGGTATACTATTAGTCGAATAATGCCAATACATGAGTCGATAAAACACACAATAGCACACACAATAGCACACATTGTAAATACGCGATACCACTACATATGCAATTCCATCTTCTCGATAATTCAACTATATTTTCGCAGGTTTTTGTATTATAATATTAGGTACTAATACTTTTTTTTTTTGCAGGTGTCGATAAAACACACAATAGCACACACAATAGCACACATTGTAAATACGCGATACCACTACATATGCAATTCCATCTTCTCGATAATTCAACTATATTTTCGCAGGTTTTTGTATTATAATATTAGGTACTAATACTTTTTTTTTTTTGCAGGTAAGTTCTGGTTGTATGCATACGAGTACGTAGTAGTAAATTTATCACTAGGTACCACAATTTATGTTTACCGAGGTAGGTAGATACGGCGGTAAATTATGATGACTTTTAGTACTTTTAGTTTTTTAGGAATATTAATATACTTAAATAGCTATTCTAAATTGTTCGCATGTTTGAGTCCATGCAATTTTCTTCGATAAACGTATTGATTGAAACATGTTATTGTTGTATATTCTATTTTAAATATACACCAAAACGTTAGAACAGGTCCGTGTTGACGCTGGTGTATAAACAGAAGGCGTAAAGATATATTATCATCACTATTTAACTTGACTTAGGCTTCCCCTAGAGCATTACCGCGCGTAGCCCGCTTTCAATGGACTCTAATATTTACCAGTTCATCGGTGGAAGGCATTCCCATGCTATGTCAAAAACTCAAGAACTCGGTTGCCTCATCAGCCACCAGTTCTTTGGGCAACTGCGACTTGAGTCTGGCGTTTATCTGAGCTACGTCGGTGATCTTAGTTCAGCTAGGGATCTCATCATTCCTAATACGATGTGGTAGTTATACGTACCTATCATCGAGATTTGCTCTTTGCATTTTCGATATATAAAAAGGCTCAACGTTATTCACTCGTTGGATAATCTTGATGCCGTTGCCTTTTTATCCATCTCTCCCAGAGCCGTAAATAATCGCAGTCATGAGCCAATTGAGAAAAAAAATCGCAATAATGAAAGAATTAATACTCTCAAATAATAATATAATATTGTGGCTATACTTACTCAACCTCGAATCTACAGAAATCAATTCATGGAAATTTCACCTTTCTTTTACTCGAAATACGGATGTTTACGTACTGAGAAATTTTAACTAAATTTGCGAATATTGATATTTCGCTTGCGATTTCGAGGTTCAGTTGGTTCTTTAGTCAATTTAGCATTAGCAATTTCAGATTACAATGTATCAGTTATATATTAGAAATCAATCAATCAATCTTGGCAATCCAGCGAGGAAATGCTGCCAGCGTCCTGGGTACCATGCCGCAGGGGCCTGTTTTAGATTTATTATAGATTTTATTTAGTTTTATTTTAGATTTTATGTAGTTTTAGTTTAGTTATACTTTTTAAATAAAAATTTGTATTTGTTGTTTGTTTAAAAACGAATAAATGAATTATTAGAAAGGTACTTATTTTTATTACAAAAAAATTGGTAATTAGGATAATAGGTCTTACAAAAAGATATACTTTTTTCAATATTTATATTTGAGTAAGAATTTAAACTAAACATAGGTACTAAGTATTGAAATATGAATAAGTAAAAAACTACATTCGTTACATTACAAGAAATGTAATCGCCAACTACAATTTGGAGAGTAAAATTATAGATTATTTCTGATAGTTGTGTCGATCCAGTCCACATACTCGGAGACCCTCGTGTATGTGCCTGGGTTTGTACCACATTGCCCCGACCCGGAGACCACTCCGATTTGCACGCCGTGGTAGGTGAGAGGACCTCCTATTGTCTTAGCCTGCAAAAACAAACAAATTTCTCAGATACTGAAGTTTTCAGAAATCTTAAATAGGTCTATTGAAATGTCTAAAAGTCAAAAGGTTTTCTTTAAGTCTTCATAGTTAACCGCTCAGAATAAAAAAAAATGTTCTTCATGTTAACTTTTGATCGTAGACTCGAAAAATATAAAAAAATCTATGTATATAGATTATACATATTAGGTTTATAGCATACTTCTAATGAAAACTATTTTGAAACGTCATCGTCTGGGCATTTTTGACCAACTACAAAACCCTACACTGAGCAAAAGCACGTTCCACATCGTCTTAGCCGGTATATTTTTCTTACCCCACAGTAATCCTCGTTTTGTGAGCCAGCGCAGATATCTTTGTCAGTAAACCTCTGATAGTAGTCATCGCAGCATTTGTCCGTCAGGATTTCAATTTCTGCCTGGTGAAGTCTATCTTCTGAAGCGTCTTCAGCATTCTGTTTCACAATAATAAACTTGGAAAATATGTTACATACGTCACATTGGTTTTCTTATTGCTAAAATCATAATATATCCAGATATATGGCTAAGACTCATATTTTCTTGCACGTTAATTACCAGTACTGAAGGACCATAGACAAGATGCCATTCGGTAAGCTCATGCTATAAGCGAAAAGTTCTAAATTTAATGTATTAAAATTACATCATTATTCAAAGGAAAACTTACGTGACTATTTCCATTAATTATATGATACTTTTTGCTTATCGCTTCCGTTTTCAAGATTGCATCTTGGCTATGGCCCCAGGATACCTCAGGGTATTTACAGCTTTTGTGTTAAGATAGCTTGGAAGTTTCAGATTTTGTACTACATATACACCTCGTTTGGACATGGTAACATGTTTGTGCATAATAGGCATAATAGATAATATCGATGTTTCAAAGTTGTAAGGTGCGTTCATAATTTATTAAAGGTTATACGCAATTTGTTTATTCCTGTTATTATAATCAATAATGTATAAGTAGATAAACTGCAACATAGAATACGAGTAACAAGGTAAATTTTTAGTAAATAATCTTAGACCTTAAAGATTGTACTAAGCTAAAACATTGTAACATTACTTATTTTCTTATAAACAAACCGTTAAAATTTGTTTTTTATTCCTCAAGTTCTATTTTGGTAAGATATATTATTATGTTTCTACTGGAGGGTCTACGTTTATCTTACTAAGACTAGGGTCTTAGTAAGATAAACTTCTTTTTCTTATAAACAAACCGTTAAAATTTGTTTTTTATTCCTCAAGTTCTATTTTGGTAAGATATATTATTATGTTTCTACTGGAGGGTCTACGTTTATCTTACTAAGACTAGGGTGTTCCTTCACCGACGATTGCTGATAAGTATTGTCACTGTGTAATGATCAGTCTACCATTTTCTCCTCACACGTTAGAAACTGCCCCTTCTGCTTTTTCTTCTACTTCGTGGCAGGACCACTAAGAATATAAAGAAACGAACAGTTTCATAAACTTACCTTAACGGAATCCCAGCCAGTGACATTTACCCGAGTACGGACATCTATACGAAAGTCCTTGTTTGGCAACGACACTTTAACCAACCAGGCGAAGGGTAGTTCAGTCCACAGTTTTATCAGGCAAATATCATTACTGAGATAATATCTATCATAATCTTCGTGGCATAGTGTTGCTTCTATTTCAAACTGCACTCCGTTTTCGCCTACATTATCAGTTCCAATGGTCACGGTTCTGTTGACGTCCGTTTCATTACTGCAATGAACAGAAAAAATAATTCATTTGATTTACTAGAATTCATAGAATATATACAACAGTAAAAACAAATTTGTTATGCTCCTGTGGCTAAGCTAAGGGATACGCTACTGCGTCAGCGTGGAGATTATGGATATTTACCGAATGCATCGATACCTACTTAATTACTCATAGGTAATAGGATGGGCCTATCTTCGTTGGGCCTGCAAAAATCATCCCGCTTTGTGCGGGATTTCAATCAATTCAATTAATTAATACCCTTTGTGTTGCTAGGTAACTATTTCAGTCACAGATCAAACACACATAGCGAATTTATTGACGAAATGGAAATAAGCCTTTTTTGGAAAGACGCTCCTTAATTAATACTTTACCCTATACACGAAGCTGAAGTAAGTAGAAATCGCTCATGTATGATAGATGCTCCACACGAAACCTTTTGGTCTTCGGAAATGGCGACGGTAAAGGGGGCGTCCTTGATAGTTAATTGGTGAGCTCCTGTGATATCATGATTGCCACAAAATGCATCTTCGATTGGTGAAGCTGAAAGTTTCGAAAAAGTGAATCATTTGATTTAGAAATTAGTGACAATGACAAATTATATCTAACAACATCTCAAGAGTATTCAAAATTGTCATCATGGTAATAAGCCGTAAATTAATTTTTCTTAAAATTTGGAAGGGTCACGGTTATTTTTTGAGATCGTTTGATCTCTAATATATTTAATTGTATTTCTCATAGCAGTAAGAGGTGCGCGGTGGAAGGTGTATAATGATCAATTCATAACAAAGAAAGTAAAGAGGTTCATAAATACATTAAATCAATCAACTAATGGAACCTTGAATTGTGAACAGAGCAGACTATGCAAGTAGTGTTAAGAAAGGGCACATCGTCTTTCGTGGCTATAATATACTATAGGCCAATGAGCCATTCGGCACACTCGATTTCAAGACAAGCAAAAAAAAAAATATAGCGTGAAAATGTTTATTGTCGATTGTTAACCAAGGGTCAAAAGTAACACAGTGTCGCCGAGATATTTCTTCCAATAATATAAGTAATACCGGAATATAAATCCAAGACCTCCAGATTCGCAGTCAGTACCTACCGACTGAGTTATAGAGGCCGTCAAATACACGAATTAATAAAACTGGACAAAAATATCTTTATGTTATGTCTATCTATAATTGTCTATACACAAACACTAACCTGAGCACCAAGTAGCGTGGAATAATGCGATGGCGAAAATGCACTCTAAGCGAGCCATGGTCATCTGGTCACTACACTTGTCTTGCGCAGGAGACGATTTGAAGCTATCTACTAAGTTACACGCACTTATATCCTAATAATACTCAAACAAATGCATTAGTGTATTTAATAATGCACTAACAATATTAAATGCTCTAGTTTGTTTGTTTGTCAAAATATTGGTTCCTAATTAGGTCGATTTATTTATGCTTATTGTAATGAATAAGATAAAAATTAATGAGTCAATAAGGGAATTTAAAAACAGAGTGAGAGTGATTATTAGTAATTAGGTTTGTTAGTAAAAGATAAATGTTTTATATGTGCAGAAGAAATAATTTATCAATAAATAATGTAGATTTACATTACGGTACCTACCGTGTACAGTCGTCATCGCATATATTATATCGGAGTGACGACAGTGCTCATAAAAATCTGAACATGCATTTTAACATCATGACTTTAAAGGTACGCTTAGAAATTTACCCTTAAAAGCCGAATATAGTTTTGTATGTATTTTAACATAAAAAGCAGGTAAATGTTATTCATAAAACTAGCACTTAAAATGAGTGTGAACGTTTTTTTTTACAAAAAACTCATTTTTTAAAGGTTTTATTTCTTTACTTTTTGACGTCTATTAATGAGGTTAGTGAGACTTTCCTCCATAATGGCACCAACGCATACGACATTATAGGCTCTAAATGTGGTCAGGAATACACTGTTAAAATCGGTCGGGTTTAAACAGCCCACGGCACGGTATATAAATAATGTGTACTTTCCTTAATTTTTCGTTGCGCCCATGATAAAGACTCACACTGTACAATGCGTAGCTAAGAAGTCGCTATCGCTTAGGTAGCGATTGACATCTTAGTCTCTTTCTGTCACTCTTTTATTATTACGCGACAAAGACAGGTGTACTTCGTTCGTGAATTCATAAGCGTTAGCGATTGGCATCTTACGCACCCCATGGCCTAGCTCGAATTAGCATGTAGGTAATATTTGTTGTACAGTCGCCATCAGATATATATCTGAGCGGCCAGAGTACTCACAAATATCGAAGCAAGCTTCTATTGTCAAGGCGTTAGAGTGCACGGTCAAATATTTTTAGCAGCTCCGATATATCTGATAGCGTCTGTAACAAGCAATAAATCAGAACAAATAAATCAATGACAAAAAATTCCTACACAGCTATAGCTGCTTATATTTAATGCCTTATTAATATCAGAAGAATGAGCTTATTAATAATTAATTGTTAATGGCACGTAATTATGCTTTTTAAACCGACTGTTCCCTTTAAAATCTTACCACAGGCAGCGTAATCAGGGATTAAAAGATTTAAAATGGGGCCTCGGGCACGGGGTTTAAATGTGGCAAAAAATTCGTGCCTTTACTTTCCTGTGGCCTTACCATGAGCTTTAAGGTGCGGCTCAACTGACCCGGAGCGGAGTGTCGCTGTGCAAAATTGACCAAATACATTCTTCAAATTCAAAATTCGAAACACTGTGATGCGGTCTCATTGGCCGAGCTCCGCTCCGCTCCTCGTCAGTGGAGCCGTACCCTTATGCCTATCAATTTTATTACACAACAGTTAGCCCTCTAGATTAGCAAACTGAATTAGCAATGGGACATTAGGCATAACAAAAGCTTGAGTCGAAAGGTGTTGAAGTGGAGACCACGATTTGGCAAACGCAGTTTAAGACGTCCCACAAGAGGAACGAACGACGGAACGACCTTAATATGAAGGTTGCCAGTTTAATCGTCAATCGTAAACGAAAGGCAGCTAAGTGTCTTTGTTGCACTAATATGAAAGAGTGACAGAGAGGGAAAATTAAGATACGCTACTAAGCTTTAGCGATTGGCAACTTAGCTAAGCATCCAGGAGACGCTGGTGCCTTCCAACCGCTGTATGTGGAGGTACCTAGGAGAGATCTAATTCACCAGTGGAAGTCTTATGGCTGAAAAGATGATGATGAGTTAACTCACGCCGGTATCTCGTGTTAAGGCCACGGAGTATCCAAAACCTTTATCCGACTTAACGTTCATGCGGCATTGCGTTTTGTATGATACTGGATCTTGGTAAATACAAGCTTTTGAAATTCAAGGTCCTCTTACGATTTCCCCGCGTCTCTATGTTTTATTAATAGGTTAAAAATCATGAGGTGTAATTTTTTACTGTTGCGTAGTATACTAGGAAGCCTCGGAGTTTTCCCAAGTCTGCCTTTACTTTTTTTGCCCCTTCAAAACTTTTATTGCCGTACCCCATTCATTTAATAATAAATTTATGCTGCATTATCAATATGGTCACTCATTTACTATAATTATAGAAGAAAAGAAACGCATTGTACTATCAATGTGATAAACATCGTTTTAGTCATGTAATTATTACAGTCTACACTTAAATATTATAGTTCGTACTTTTTGAAAATTCCTCTTTTACGAATTATCCAAACCCAGTCTATCTGGGGAGGGGCTGATGTTTACATGAAGTCTATGTTTGCTACATACCTGAGGCTCAGTTTTCAGAAAAGGTTTTATACTTAGAAATGATTATGGTATGCCTAGGGAATATGTAAGTGAAGTGAAAAAATGTTGGGAGAAAATACCTCAAAGGAAGGGAAGCCATTTTTCGTGTTTATTTTTGACACCAGCCACGTTTTAGGCTAAATGGAGTTTCGATGTTCTACAAAAATGTTGGAGGGACTAGTTTCTAGGTCAACCGGTATTTTGCTTTAATACCATTTATTCACAGGCACTCTAACCATACCTTGACCCTTGGTTAATTTTATTGCAATGGGTGAGTGTAGTTAAAGTCAGGGTTAAATAAAAATGGGATGTTATCTGTGCCAAAGGGACTGCATTTTCGATGGCGCTTACGTCTCGCGGCGTTGTATTTGTATACGACTTTAGGATCATAACACCATAAGCGCCATTGACTATGTGGTCCTTTTCCCAGATAACAACACAAAACACAAATAGAGTTGCCTTTGAGGATTTAGTAATGGAGTCGGCTTCATATCGTTTCCCCTCTGCCAAAGACCTTGGCCAAGAATTTGTACATTGACCAAACCTGTTTATAAAAACTATTTCATTAATCGATTCTTCGCAGTCTTGTAATCGTTATGTACCCGTAACAAGCTCCGTCAAAATGCCTGTATGTGCTATGTATGGATTCAAAACTCGTTCAAATACATCATGTATACAAAATATGCGATACCATTTCATATCTTGCCTTTATTTGTTTATATTACAACATTTTATTACATAAAATTGTTCAAGAAATTCAAGTACCTGGGAATCGATAGCAAAATCGGTTTCAAAAATATCGCACACAATTCGTATTTTAATTTTTGACTGATGGAGAAAGTTTGACATTTATTGTATTCTCGTATTTAAGGTTAATAAGGTCTACCCATCTTTAAATTTTGTAGGAAATATCATGGAAATATCAGACTTAGTGAATCAAGTAAGACAGAAGACTCTGCCTTGGTCTAATGTTAAGCTTATATGTAAGCCAATAAAGTTGAATATTTATCGCGCTTATTTGGAATACGTATTACGCGCGAAAATACATAGTGATGTGAACGTTACTCTTTATGACACAATGTCGAGAGTAGATATAAAATGTCGAGATACGGACACTTGTGTTTACGTATATTACTGTTTTCACAGTAAGTAAATAAAAACACAGTCTTATCGAATTCAATAACTTCATTTTTACAAGTGCTACTTAACGCTAGTTGGACCTATATTATAAATTGTATTTAGGTACTTACTAAAATATCACTAAGGAATATCAATATCACCGGCCTTATTGCAAAAACTTGTATGTATATGCACCTACGCACCTTGTACCTACGCACTTGTATTCAAATTGTATTCTTACGAGTATTCACAATTAAGCCTCAGTGAGTTTTACCCCAGCTAACTAAAACTTTCTTACTACAACAAAATAAATAATACTCGTATGTACACTCGTATGGACATACATTGTTTTCTTTCACAACCGCTAATTAATATTATTTATTAAATATTATAATTGATTTACGGTTTCCGAAATGCACGTGATTGACCGAGACTTTCCTTACAGTTACAGCCTTCGTAGTCAAAGATCGCGATAAACGAAAACATAATCAATTGAAGTAGGTTAATGGCAAGACATTCAGGCGGTTTTGTATTAAAATTGGTTGATTAATTAATAACTGTTACTAATTGTCTGTTAACTTTTATTTAAATACTCAAAACAACAATATATAGTACCAAGGTGCACGTCAATCTATGACGTTGAGAAAAATATATCGATACGATAATCTTCAGACACTTGAAAGCCATATTAATCGGTTCGATTACACCTACGTCGATAGTTTGAAATTGTGTCCGCATAGAAATTTTACTGTATTAGTGTGATAATTTAACTTAGTGTTGTGGTATTGTTTAAGTGTGCGTGAGTAGTAACGAGAAGAAGAAATGCATTTGTAGTTAGATCGTTTACATGTGTGCTACCTCGTCCCCCTCGGAAATTGGCAGAATGTTTTGTTAGGAAAGTTATAGCGATACCGTCTCCCCATACTAAATCCTCAAAGAGAGTTGCGTGCAAATGGCCTAATAATCTTATACATATTTGTATAAAGATAAAGAGGATAAATAACATTGTTACTTTGCTATTCTGCGATACGTGCAAGTTTATTAGTGCAACCCGCTATAATTATTTGCGTATTTTTTGCATGCAATTCCCGTAAAAAAAAATACAGCTACTATCCTTAATTTGGTATTATTGTCATAAGGTTATACTCATATGTTAATTATCGTTTTGACAGCTAATCATTTAAATGCTATGTAATCAACACCCAATGTGAAGAACAGTACAAGGTGCCTGGTCAAAGGGTTAGCCCTCCATTGTATTCATTGTCCGTACATCACCCCTTATCCTGAGGATCAGATTGCTAGATCTATTGTTGGGTTAGTGATTCAGTGAAACTGAAATAGGCGTGCCTGACGTCATTAATTAAGAAATATTCCTTCACAATATCGTACCGTGAAATGGAGCAAGTAAAGACAAAATAGACATTCAAACCTCGATAAGTTTTTTTACATATGATACGTCGATTGTTTATCGTGATCGTTTATACAAAATATAATGTGCTTGATTAAATTTAACGTAGTTTTTAATAATTATCGATCTTTAGTGTTCAGACAAAGTCTTACCGAGATATTTTGGAGTCAGTAGGGAAAGAGTGTGGAGTGAGGTGAGAAAATACTTAGTATGATTTATTTTTCTTCTTCTGAGTCGGTCCCTCACTGCTGAGGATCGTGACTCAGCTTTCTAATGGCTTTTGTTGCAGCTCTCCACTTCTCACTATCGGTTGCTTTGTGCTGTGGAAAGCGTTGCTCAGTGTGGTGTCAATTTGCGCTGATATCTGATCACACCATCGGGTTGGACAAGGTCCTCTGGGCCGCCTACCATCCACTTTTCCTATCACCACAAGTTTCTCCAAGTTGTTGTGGTCTCTGCGAGCTATGTGACCGCAGTATTGCAGCATTCGTTGGAGACAAATGGTGGACAGTCTGGGTTGGTTTTCCATTTTGAGCTGGGCTAATGTGGATACGTTAGTGCTGCGCGCGGTCCATGCGATGTGCCGCTTTGAGTGTCCATGTTTCCGCCCCGTAAAAAAATATGGGGAAGACAAGGGTTTGAGCTATTCTAATTTTAGTCTTGTTGAGAATGTTCCTGTCTTTCCATATCCTTTGCAGTTGGGACATTGCTGATTTTGCCATGCCTGTTCTTCGTCTAATTTCAGCCTCACATCCACCCTTGTTGCTCAGGACAGCTCCTAGGTATGTGAATTCTTCTATTGTTTCATAGTTGTCAAGGGTGTTAGTATGATTTAAAATAGAATATTTTACTTTTTTAGCTCACGGTGTTTTGGCACTGATGGTAAATTCACTTAATAATAGGAAATTCATTACCATACTTTACTAATAATGTAAATGATAATGCCTGTTTAAAATTACTTTGATTGGTACTATAGATAAATAAATAAAATAAATAAATAAATATCTTGGGACATCTTACACAAATCGACCTAGTCCCACGGTAAGCTCAATTAAGGCTTGTGATGTGGGTACCAAGCGACGATATATATAATAGATATATACATATAGATACTTAAATACATAGACAGCCATGACCAAGGAACAAACATTTGTGATAAATAAATACACAAAGAATGCCCTCGCCGGGATTCGAACCCGGAACCTCCAGCTTCGTAGGCAGGGTCACTACCAACTAGGCTACGGAGGCTGCCAAACTACACTAACTATAAACTATAGGATTAAAAACATTGCTTAAGAACAAAATATAAATTCCTTAATTAATCAGGAATTTAACATTAAGCTATCATGGTCATTTACATTATAAATACGTTTTAAGACGGGGTATTTATCATGTGAATTTGTATTGCAAATGCAATCTTCACGGAGTTACTCCTTGAAATAATTACATATTCAGATATGGTAGCAGTATGACCACAGCGCCGTGGTTCACAAATACTAACTCGCCCCTCTTCCATCTCTGTTTTTACCCGTTCATGACCTCGTAATTTACCCCGTTTTACCCCGTTATCAAAAGGGCAGCAATAGGACCCGAAAGGAAATATAAATTACATTACATAAGTGTGAATTACCTAACTTAAAATTTTGTAGGACTGAGAAAATATCAAAAACCATTGAAGACAAACAAGTAGGTATACTTGCCGCCTGATAAATATCATTGTACGAACATCTAAGTACACAGTAAGCTTGATCAAGGCTAAATAAATACACAAATAATGTCCTCCCCGGGATTCGAACCTGGAACCTCCAGCTTCGTAGGCAGGGTCCCCTACCAACTAGGCTATGCAGGCTGATAAACACGATTCGGACATCAATATACTGCAATTTATGCCATCTTGATAAACGACTTGTCCTATAAAAGGGTGAGACTGAAGTGCCTAATTGACGACTCAAGTTCGTAATTCCTTGTTTTATGGCGATCACACCTCCTGAATAACAATCCTAAAGGATAAATGCGAGATCTAGCAATTTACTTTAGGTCATAAATATGACAGTTAACTCCTGTCTCTCTATTATGTCATCGTATTTTCATTTATTTGGTGGTGGAGCATGAAAAACATGAAAATTGTACCTATGGACTTTTTCATTATGTACGAGACAGTTTAAAATTGTAAAAAAATGAGCGCTGTATTGCCAACAAACTGCTTCCGCAGTTTGACAAGTAAATTTAAGAACCTATTATGTGTTAACATTTTTGGTAAATAAATTAAAAAAAAAGATACGATCACGGTCATAAAAGGCTTGTGGTTTTGGATAGGAAAAAAAATGAAGGTATATCAAAACATATTATTCAAAATATTAAAACACCTACTTAATGTAAAATAACCCTTTTTCAAAGCCCTTATCACTTCCAAACGAATAATATAATACTCTAAAGGTGCCGCGCTAAAAAAGACGAACTGTCTTAAAAGCTCTACGGGAGATGCGTCTTTTTGAGTTAGCACCTCAGTAAGCAAAAGTTTTCTAGTCGCGATCCATTCGCCAGAATCCGTCGAAACGCTTCGGGACCGGGATACGGCAGTTGCTTCCATGACGTCGGCAGGGGACGCGTGTGCTCCCGATAAACTCCCGCCAAAATTACGCTCCGATAACGCTTGTTTGTTTATTTATCTGGCTACAAGGCTACCTTCATAATAAATTGTGAATCGTTTAAGGCTGTATGATTTTAGGCCGCGTTTTTCGGCCATTTGGGTTAGGGAATGGTTTATTAGAATTTATCACCGTGTGCGGTTATATAAAAAGGTAAAATTTTTGAGTTTTCAAATAGTGATTTGCAAATAAGCGATGATAAGTGCAGTGCATTTAAATTTGATGTGTAAGTGAAAGAAAAATGAAGTGACATGGTGAAATGAGGTGCATGAGGAAAAATTGTAAACTAAAATATAATGTGTAAATATATCAAGTGTTTGCTGTGTCGGTTAGATTTGAGATGAACAGATTTGACAGTACGACTAAAAGGGACAAGGAAGACGAGAATGCGAGAGGAAATTGTACGAAACAAACAAAAGTTCTTGGTAAGTCAGGGAAAATCATAAAACCAATCCTTCAACATAGATTTGACGAATAAATCTGACACATAGTTCTGAATTTAATATCCCCATTTAATTAAATAGTAACATTTTCGACTTAGATAATATTATTTATTTATAATTATATTTTATTCCTTCGAATGTTCTAAATTCCAAGATGGATCTTTATGATAAAGTATAATTAGCTTGCCTAATGTACCTACTTCCTAAAGGAGATTGGAATTTTTTTGCTTGTTTTAAGTTAGTATTTAAAACATTTGAAGCGGTCGTGTGCCATCTAAATAATATATAACATTTACATACGGTACAGTCAAGGACATTAATATAAATACACTTCTCCATACTGATTCCTTAAAAATGTGTCTATATATTAATGCACTCGACTGTACCACGCGCACGTCACGCACCCGGTGTGTTTTGGCCTTTAGACTATATGTATACCTACATACATAATTATATGTACAGGGTAATCAATCCAAAAGGGGCAGTATGGCGGTTTTCAATGCACTTAAAAAATAATATTACGTCTTTTTCACTTGGATATCGGTTGTGCAGAGCTCTTAAAAAGTAAATGTTACTAAGAAACATGATATCTAAACTAATAAAATGCATTGTTTTTAAACAATGAAGTTTTATTTTTCAATACTTCAGTGCCACCGCCGGCCCTTTGACTTTGTATGGGGAAATTATAAACTATGAGAGATATCGAGATCTGTTCTTAGCAACCATGGCTTCGTTTTTAGATTTAATAATAATGGCATGGAAGGTGATTTCAATAAAGGCACGAACACTCTTCCACTTCTTATGTTTACATGGATATGGATCTGGATATTTTTTTCTTACTTACAACAAATCGAAAAGCAATAGCATGATCGACGGAAGAGTTTCTTCAAAGGGTTTCTCTTGAATATTTTATCTTAAAGCATATACTACGGCCATGGTGCTCACAAATAATGACATATATTATGAATAGACCTGTAATTGTAAAGGCGTTAGAATGCTTGTTCAGATATTTTCAAACACCACAGTAGCTCCGATATATCCGAAAGCGACTGTACTGCCACATTTACTAACCTGCCCTTTTTGAAATTACAGTATATAAATTATTTATACTCGTAAGACCCACCGTACTATTTTCTTTAAATCTTATTTT
The DNA here is from genome assembly GCA_025490895.1 of Thaumatotibia leucotreta. Classification (NCBI taxonomy): domain Eukaryota; kingdom Metazoa; phylum Arthropoda; class Insecta; order Lepidoptera; family Tortricidae; genus Thaumatotibia; species Thaumatotibia leucotreta. The sequence goes on along the minus strand of JALPQI010001396.1, from coordinate 28,824 downwards.
GAACCTTGCTATGTAAGGAATAGTGGTGAGTTTCATTTGTTTGTAAAATCAATCAAACAAAGAAAATACGACTTTATTAAGTTCATGAAAGGTTTAAATTTCATTGCAGTGGAGTGTACATTGTAATGTACATTGGGCCTTACGAGGTTATAGCATATAGCACACATGTCTGAAGCAACGAAGCGAAATCATTATTCATTAGTTTCACTTTTGTCAAATTGACTTTTTTGCGTACTGTTCTTAATACTTCAGAATGTTCTGATTACATTATTCCAGACATTCCATTGACATTATTAAAGGCTTTTGAAACCAATCGCAGACCGCTGTACTCACAGACACATAAAAATTAAAAAAAACTTTATCTACTTCTATATCATAATTATCCTATCATATAAGGTCCTAATTTATTAAATGCAGATTTTTTTACAGCTGGTAGTATTCGATCTCTGGAGTATATTAAACCGTGAAACATTATAGCTTTTACAATGTTTTTTGGAGAAAACGGAAAAACAAATTTGCTACGTAAAAACACCCTGTTTATGTGATTATTAAATGAAAACTCATTGAACAGATTCTACTACCTTTTTTACGTACCAACTTAACTTACCTTAACTGGAACCGGCCACTTCACGTCGATAAATTAAATACTTGATTGTCAATGTCATGTTATTTTCCGTTGGATTGTGTCGTTTGATGACATGACAGACAGTGTTATTGTGACATGTGATAATGCACATGATGATTTTTTTTAGGCGAAATTTTTGTTAGGAAAAATGAAATCAAAAAACTTACATGAACAGATTTTTTTATTTATATTTAAGGTAAATGTACCAGTGGATGACACTATAAGGAGCGATTTCATGCATTTTTCCAAAAATCTACGTAATTGTCAAAGATATAGACTAAATGTGTAAACAAATTTATAGACTGGTTCCTCCTTTATGTTTTTAGAATAATAAATTGTGTATAACTAATACTATTACTCTATAATTTCACTCTTCCGTGACGTCTCAAATTATACCAGTGAATGACTGACAAAATATTGAATGTCCCAAAGTATGACTATTGAAAAATAGGATTGGTGTCCCAGTAAATGACATAGCATTACATCACATTTTACAATTGATTATCTTAACTGCAGGTACATTTATGCTACTGGTAAACTTTTAAAGGGAAAAACTAACTAAAACGAGGTAGATATTTATTTAATGTTGAACAAAACTTTCAATTCCTTTATTAAAACGAATTTTTATACACACTACTGTGACAAAAATATGTTGTTTTCTTCACATCGTTTGTATTTCCTGTCGAATCTTGCCATTTCTCAATATCAGATTCGTTTTTTAGTCTTCTTACCTGTTTTTGTAAAATAAACTTTTTTTGGGTTTCACTTTTAAGAAAAATGAGGCAAGTGCCAAGCTGTATTGTCGCCAGCCGAATCATTTTATGTTTATTTACAGTCAGTACAAGCTTGACCTTTTTTTTCATGTCGTCATGGGTATACAGTCGCCTCTCGTTAATTCGAAACTCGAAGGACCTATCCAAACGTTACGATTTATCGAGAGTTTGAAATATCAAATAGTCGGAAAAATTCGGGAGAAAAAATTTAAGTTCAAGGTGTTAAGTAAGTAATCAACTGTTATTTATTAAATGCATTTTTTTTCACTTTTCTTCCCACCTACTTCCACTTTTTCGATTAAGTCCTTCTTTTCAGCAACCATCAAGCATCTATACTTACTAGGACTCCTAACTAACGTAAACTTTTAATCTGTACACATAACCAACGGAAAAGTAACTTAACTAAGTACCGATTTTTCAATCCCCAGTTAACAGTAACTGTCAAATAAATGTTAGCTCTATCCTTTTTTAACTGATGACCAGTGATAAGGATGGTAATACTTTTAACTGTCGGATACTTTTAACTGAGGATTGAAAAATCAGCCCTAAGTGTCAAACAAATATGTAATTAACAACAAATGCTCGTGCAACTTTTCTTGAATGTAGGGTACTTGCCTCTTTAATCTCATAACTTTGAATTGTCGAATGTTTGACGTCCACGAGTTCGAATTAATGCGTGGCTTTATTGTGTAGCTATTACTTTTTTGTTTGAATTACCGAGTGTTTAAAAATGTATTGAATTTTTTCGAAATAGCAAGAGATCTTCTAGGGAACTCGTGATAACTTCGAATTATAGAGAGGTTCGAATTATCGCAGGTTTGAAATAACGAGAGTCGACTGTATTTAGGTAGTTTTAGGGATACGTTTTCATTAAATATACCTGTAACCAATGAATGACACATAGTTATGACCCAACGAATGACATATCACTATATGCTGTCATCCACTCGATTTTCATAGAAAAACAGTATACGATACCCATGTCAGACACTACTCACACAACCCATAGAAACTTGTGCTTTTTAGAATAACTAAAATATGCGTTGTATATCTATAAAATACGATTCAAATTAAGATACATAAAATTACTATTTGAGCGAGTGAATGACATGGGTGTCATCCACTACTAAGCGCTATAATTTTGTTCCAGTGTATGACATGCGTCTAAAATACTAAACTAATAAAAGTAATGCACTTGAAATACACAATATCAATAGATCCTTTTAAAATGTAATAGTTTTAGTAAACACTATCAAAAAAATCGTTAAATCCAGGCTTATATGTTAATTTTAACAATGCGATGCCTTAGCAGATTCACTAAGAACACCGACGCACAACACAACCAACTCGAAGCACCTGTTCGTAAGAATCGTCTATAAATTTTAAAAATATTCAAGATATCGATGAAGGATTTAAAACAAAAATCACAGATTGCACTACTAGTGGTCTGGATACCTTATTTGGGTCATATTCATAACAGTTTTCTTAATATTTAAATTAAATTGCAAAAAAGTCATTCATTGGTACAGTGTCATCCACTCCTACATTTACCTTAATAAATAAATAAATAAAATAAATAAATAAATATCATGGGACATCTTACACAAATCGACCTTGTCCCACGGTAAGCTCAATTAAGGCTTGTGATGTGGGTACCAGGCGACGATATATATAATAGATAGATACATATAGATACTTAAATACATAGACAGCCATGACCAAGGAACAAATATTTGTTATAAATAAATACACAAATAATGCCCTCGCCGGGATTCGAACCCGGAACCTCCAGCTTCGTAGGCAGGGTCACTACCAACTGGGCTACGGAGGCTGACAATTTAATAAATAAATTTAATGTTAATTATTTTAATGTAAAGTATCATGTGTGAACATATCTGCAACTAAAAAATTAGGACCATATATATTCAGAAGCGGTAATGTAATAAAATGTGTAGGTAATGTGACCTATATTAAGAAACCGGTGTCTGTAGCTGTATCATAATATTAACATTAAATTACAGTGCATCATAATATTAACATTAAAGTATCGGTGTTAGTACATTAATGTTAACATTATAAAGTCAACTTCTTTATGTTTTTTTTTATACATATTTATTGTTGGATATTCTTACACAAATTGAGTAATTTCAACTGAATGGGATTGTTATATTTAGAGGTATTTTACTTAGTGGATATCAATGTAAATAAAGGTAAATTATCATTCTAAACTTATGATAAGGATAGAGATAAAGTTATGTATGTGACTGTACATAATTAGGCATTAAACAAAAAACCACACTCATGTTTAATGCCTCTTATTATGCGCCAGTCACATAAATAACTAATTCATTAGCATATCATATTAAAATTTTGGACCTTTAACGTACAAATTTTTCAACAGGAAGCTATTGTGACAGCATAATACTGCAAATGTTCTATTATTTTTTCAGAGCGTTAGTAATTACTTGATATCTTGAAAATATAATTTTATTTCTGCATTACTGGACAATCCAATTTTCCCATTGTCTGACTGAAGTGGATTTCTTCATAGCCACTCCACGTTACAAATTGGTGTTAAGAGAACGAATGAAAAGATACTTGAATGAAGTAAAAAATGTTTACGAGTTACCTTTTTGTCGTCAAAAATTTGACACTCTAGAAAAGCGTGCCCGAAATACTTCTTTCCATCAGATAATTTCCTATTATATCCGTCAAATTATATATAATTTAGGCCGGGTTACCATAAGTCCACAGACCATCGGTCACCATTACAGGGTTCGCTAATCATAATTTATTTATTTTTAATTTAAAACCTTACCTAACATCCGTGTCGATTATATTATGGTTTTCTATAATTTTTTGAATGTTTGAAATCAATACACAATTTTGATGTTCATCATAAAAGCACGCCAGCTTCGGTCCGGGCTTATGATGATACTGTTCGAGTTTATCACTTTTTCACTTTAAAAGTTGACTGGTAGAGAATGCCTTATGGCATTAAGGCGGCCTTTTGTACGTTACGTTTTTCTTTTGTGCAATAAAGGTTAAATAAATAACTTCTTTTTGCTTTTGGAAAGTCGTGACAATTGTCACAAGGCTTGGAACAATTTTCGTAAAATCTTGACGTGAGGTACGACCTGCGTCGGAATTTCGCTAAATTGTCGTGTCCCAACTCCTCCTGCGGGTGTCGTAAGAGTCGACTAAGGGATTGAAGTGTCACTGGCCACTATTTGATAAAAGATTGATGATGGGCAGCAGCGTGCACAAATGTCAGTGAGTGAGTGGACACATTACTGCGATCGCCAATCCGCTTGCCCAGCGTGGCGATTATGGGCATTTAACTCCTAATGCGTCTATACGCATAGTTAATAGGAGATGCCTGCGTCCTGCAGTGGACTATCATAGGCTGATGATAATGATGAAAAAGTCGGTAGAAAAGTGTTAATTTCTAAAAGTTCTTGCAATATATTTAATGTTGATGGCAAACAACCAAAGGACCCGTCTGATGATAAGTGTTAACCGTAGCCTATGGACGCCTGCAATGGGAGGAACAGTAAATTTTACAATTGTCACACTTGTCACCATGGTGAAATAGGGGGTTGGTCGATATCGCGCTAGCTTTCTCCGAGATCGTATATTAAACGCATCTTTCCTTGTTCCAGAGCTGGACCTGGATTACCTGGAGCGAGGCGGAGGAGGCACCATGACAGTGGGCGCTCCCAGCGTGGAGCCCAGCCCTGATAGCTTGGACCTCGTCAAAGTCGTGTTGCTCGGCGCTCCAGCGGTGGGGAAAACCAGCATTATCCAGGTAATACCAACTTTCACAAGTACCGGGACTAGCTTTTTATGAGCTGACTGTTTGTGCTGTAGGGTTCTACAATGTCGTAGCATGTGCTTAATTAACTGCGAAAGACTCTGGTTGTCACGGGATTCGAACCCGCTTCCTCTGGATTGCCGGTCCAACGTGCTTCCAATAACACCAGACGACCTTCCGTAAATCACAGCGAATTGAGTCAATGGTAGGGAGTGTTAAAGCAATCGGACAACCGATGGGTTGGTTGCGTGGGCAAAAATCCATACCCATCCCGTTCCGATTACGACAGCTTTTACGGCGACTAGATGAAATGACTAAAGAAAATATAGTCAGCGATAACAGCTTCTATATTTTGTATGGCATGTATTTTGTCTTTTCGTTACACGGCATTTTCTACTAAATTCAGTTATCATGTTATAATCATAAAATTTGTTCCCTTTTCTTCCAACGCTGTTTTCGCAAACAATAGGTTACCCTACCAGCTATCGATTCTGCGTCTCGATGATTGTCTGATATTTCATTTTCAATGGAAAACGACTCAGGTGTAGGATGGCCTGGACTTTTTTTTCTTTTTAAGGAGAAGGAAAATGCATTACGCATACGGGTGGTTATGTGGGACTCCTCGTTATGGGCTGATGGGTACCTGAGTTTACCCACTAAAAAACCTCTCCGTCTGCCTCCGCTGTGCTGTAACGGTGGGCTGCAGGGACGCTTGTGCTTTACTTCTGCAGCACCACCAGCACTGCTCCGAATTTCAGAGCGCCGCCTCCGGAGGCCTGGCCTCATTTTTCAATCGTACTTATTCCATCTTGAGTGACCTTGCACTGGCGAGGATGGCAGGCGTAGAGTTGACTTTACTCCCTAATGTAACATACGGATATTTTGCGTGGAACCGTAGAATGCTCGTAAAAATTACATATTTTCCCGGATCAGCTTCATAAATTATTCTGATCAAAAGTTTATCGTCTCGCTGGGAAATAAAATTGAAGTAACTGAATCGTACTTCTGTTTTGCATAACATTTTGTAACATGAAGATAGCTTCCTTTTTTCATGCATTGGGTACTTTTTTGAAATTAGAGCACATATTTACCAAGCTAACCAACGTAGTTGAGCTAAATCATCATTACGACTATTATGATTCAGTAGTGGCCCGATTTCGAACTTTTTGCAAGTCTCTGCTTAAGATGGGATAAGTAGTGTTAAAATACATAGATGGGACATCCGTTACGCAGTAAAAATTAGGGCTCGTGGTCGTGACCGTGTTTCGTGTAACCGTAGCCGGATCCCCGTTGCCGTGTTACACGGCCACGGTTTTAAGGCCCGTTTCCTTCGTGTTACACGGCTACGTATCAATAAAGTTACGTATACACGTAACGGGGATACGTATCTTAATTACACGCAGATCCGTTCCGCTCGCGTTGTTGAGTGACGATTCGATGCGTTGTCTAATGTCTTTATGGACTAAGGAAAACGGATGAGAATGTTCCGTGATATTTGTGAATCTAATTTAGTGGTTACTTAATTGCCTTTCTAACGTAAAGTGCGATAAATTAGTTGTACTTAATTTCAGTATGATAACGTGTATACGTACTGAGATTAAATTTCACATATTAATATTTTACTTTTTAAGGTATGGAGGGCAGAATTATAAAATATCGATATTTTCTGAGTTCAATATTAATAAAAACTGACACATTGTCATGTATTAATTACCTAATTTAATAATGAGATGTGAACGGAAGTTAAAAAATACATATTTAACACAGTGCGGAGTAAATATTTTTTCTTAGTTCTAAATATCATAATTTAAGTTTTTCTTTCGTGCAATAAAGTTGATATAAATAAATACATAAATCAATATTGAGGGTACCAGACAACGATTAATTTATACCTACTAGGAAACCCATAACTCAGGAACAAAATAAATGCGTCATAAGTATACAAATTTACAGTGTTATTTCCTACAAAATAAGGATCTTTTAAAATATAAAAGGATATTAAAAAGCAATATAATTAAAAAATACAATAGACTAACTCATTGGATGTCGTGACGATGACGGAAGATTTTAGGTGCACCGCTTTCAAATGCTTTCCTATCGATCCTGTTGTACCACCACGACACGAAAACTCATTGTTCGTACGATCATTGCACAAAGTGCATATAGCCGTGTCACCGACCCTGGTGGCATAACTCCACACCAAACTGATCTTCATTATTAATACACTTTAAAAACGCTATCTTCTCACCAACAGTAACAATACAAAAACCTAACAAAATAATAAAAAACAATTAATTTAAATTCGACTAAACTCTCTAAGTCTGCCCGGCCTGCAATCTTATTAGTGACTAAACACGTATAAAACCAAAACCCGAAATTGCCATTTTCAAATTTACTAAAACATCCCCGCTTATTTATATCAAAACAAAGATGCGGCTATTTCATTCAACTTCACAAACAAAAGGTGTACCAGGAAAAGCCCAAGTTAACATATTTATCAGTAAAATTACCACGTGTGGTCAATTACATCGCAGACAAACTATTGTTAGCTTTGCGCGTGCAAATTCTTAGTATAGGTCTTATCTACAAAAGGGCCGCCCCGTCAGGTAATAAACTTAAATGAACGATTGCTGTATTATCTTTTATGTATAGCAATTCGGCCAAATATTTTTAACATTCTTTTTTAATTTTTCTATCTGGTGATTCAAAATCACAATATAAATTCTAATCCATAAATAACACCGTCGCTTGTTATATAGAACACAGTACCTACCACGTTATTCTATAACTTAAATCGATACGAAAAATGCAAGTCTAATCAATAAAATACCGTTCGTCCCGATTCAGAGTATAATACTCAATACGTACTTTAAAAACAAGCTGTTATTCAATAATAGGCCTTATTTGTTTGCATAGTAATTGGTCCGGCCGGATCCATGCCACGAGCAGTCGTTGCCAGAACGAAGCCAAGATTCGTAGATACGTATACAAACAAAGATTCGGGTACGTATCTCGGCGTGACTGTGAAATTCGTGATCTTAGTACCGCCGGGGTTAAGAACACGGAGCTACGGTTCGGCTAATAGTACGTATATCGGGAGCCCTATAAAAATATATTTCAAAAATCCCAATATTCCATAAGCTCCATCAGATCAAGTTTACGAACTCCTTTTATATAAGTTGAGTTCAGAGGAAATGACTTATGAGTGCCATCGATCAAACATCAGACCCGACCTTTCCCCTATTGTGGAACGAATTGTGAAAATAGTTCCTTTTCGGAGGCATTCAGATTCGCGACATGAAGGTTAATCAATTATTTCTTTTAAATTTTTGCTGGTGGTAGGACCTCTTGCAGGGTCCGCCCGGATAGCTACCACCGTCTTACCAGTTAACCTGCCGCTAAATAGCAGTGTTTGCACTGCTGTGCTTCGGTTTGGGGGTAAGATAGCCGGTGTAATTACTGGCATATATAGAGGCAATTCATTTAAGTCCTCCGGGTAGGCAGCGCATAGGCGATTTTCTGATCGCTATGTCCATGGGCATCAGTTCCTGCTTTCCATCAGGTGGGCTGAGAGCTCAGTTGTCTACCTTCGTCACATAAAAAAAGCAATGTTCGAAACAAGCCACTTAAGGTGCATTCAGATTAAAAGAGCATTCACTGTTCTATCCCCGGCTCTACGAAATCAACCAATCACGTTTTGTGTAACGATCGAGTTTCGTAGAGTGGGAGTAGAATAGCGAATGTTCGCTTGGTCTGAATGCACCTTTACAAAGAAGGTAGATCGCTACGGTATGTGAGTACAGCCTGGCAAAAAGGACTAGAATTTAAAACTGGCAACATTGTAGTGTCGTCCCTTTTTCTCACGCATATTGATTTGAAAGGGACGACACTACGATGTTGCTACTTTTTAATTTCTACTCTTTTGTGCCAAGCTGTAGACCACAACTAAAACTCGCAGTTCGTCAGTTACTTCGTGAAGATGGCATTTTGCAACAGTGCCAATTCTGGTGCTCGATAATTGCAATCTACATGGTAAATAATCCCGTTTTAAGACATACTAATAATGTAAATGACCGTGCTAGCTTAACCCATATTTGGTAATGTATGTCATGTCACAATGAACATAGTCTTCGACCCACTTTTTGTATTTTTTAAGACAGAATTTTCTGCTCTACACAGTGGCGAGGTAGAAGACACGATTTTTTTTAATTTACCAATTTTAATTTAATATTTTTAGCGGAGTTGACAATAAACGATTATTTTTTCAAATTTTTATTTGAACAAAGCTTCGTGAAGATACGACTTTCAAGGTCTCTGCCTACTAGACCGTAGCATACCATGACCGTAGCATGAACGTATCAGACACGGAATGTGAGACGACACGGACTACTATGCCCACTATAACGTGTGTACATCGTTTCATATCCGTGCTAAGCCCGTTTAGTGACCGTTGCATCCGCGTCGCAACCACGTATCATCCGCGTCGCAACTGCGTATCATCGCCGTAGTATGAGCGATTCATATCCGTCGTTATCGTTCCATTGTCACAGTTTTATCAGTTTCAAATTGTTTTCGCGCCCTTTAGACTACTATCGCTCTGCTAGTATTTTCCTAGGAGTTTATTTCTACACCTATTTTTCTGAGCAGACATCGTAAACTGCGATCGATCCATTGAAGTACTAGAGTTGTTACTGAGTCAAGTCAAAGTCAAAAATTATTTAATGAGTAGGCTTAGCAACAAGCACTTTCGAATCGTCAGTTATGCTACTTATACATTTATATGGCGGAATGTGTTTATTTATCATTAATAAATATTATTAAAGTATTAAATTACACTTATCAATGTCTAGGTAACCTAGATACTGATAAATGTAATCTACGATATTAAATTAAAACTTCTTGGAATTGGTAAATATATTGTGTATAGATTTATGAGAGTACATTATGTTCTTGTCATGATTGTCAATGTGACTCCGTCAAGTACTGGTTTTGTTTGATTATTTTTTATCTTCTAATAGTTTTGGAACAATAATTAATTTTAAATAACAATGGAGCAACTGAAAAAAAAGATATATCGATTTTGTGTTGGTACATATTGTAATAAAAATCTAAAACCAATAAAATTTATTTTAGAAAGCCATATCAAAAACTGGTTCTTACCATGTAAAAAAAGAAACAAATTGTGCAATATATCTGGATAAATTCGTTGAGTTACACGTCTGTTTCAAAATTGATATTTCTTTTAATTATTTTGTTTGTAAGAAACGAAGTAATATTTTTCGATCTCGATGAAAATCTTCGGTTTGCGGGCTTACAATCAATTAAGTAAATTTTTTTTTTTCAGAAAATAGCGATGCTGATTATATTGTGTGCGTTGTTTCGCCATAAGAAAATTATTACTCACTATAAAAAATGAAAAATTTGGACAGTTTTGGATAAAAATTGTAAATACAATACAAAAATGTACATAGAACCCGTATGCTCACCGTTTCGCCGCCTGCGCACACCGTACCGGCAACGTTGCGTGCCATGCACGTAGCGTGTCAGGCCGGCAAAATATTCTCGCCGACAATTCCTGCCGGTCCGTGCATGGCACGCGACGGTGTTGGCCGGCGACGGAACGTCCTAGTGGGCATAGTCTCATACTTTTCCATACAAAGAATATTTTTTTGTCTGATACGTTCATGCTACGGTCATGGTATGCTACGTTCTAGTGGGCAGAGACCTTCAATTTGCTCAGATGATTGTCAACACCCCAGCCGCTCCGATATATTTGAAGACTGTACCTCGAAACAAAATTCAGCAAAATTAAAAACGATTAAACACAGTTTATTAACTGCTAAAAATAAGTATTCTAAATATTCATTTAAAAAAAATGTATTGGTACTTTGATAGAAGCTCTTAATAAAATGGAATCTTCATATTTATTTTGTAAAATATTTACATCCCGAGTTCTCGATTCCCGATAAAAATTATGTTGAATTTTTTGTGCAATATCTTTATACAGGGTGTTTATCTTCATTATGCTATAAATATTTAAGGGAAGCTTATTTAGGTCAAATATAATTAATTTCTTTAAGAAACTAGTGTTTTAACTCTTACTGTTTTGAGTTATCAAAAAATATAAGTTTAATGACTGAACAAGTGTATTGCAACCTTTATTACATTCTAATGTTACTAATTTTGACATGTGCCGTCAGTCACCTGAGATTAACTTTTTTTTTATTCTTAAGGTTCTCTCACACTCACCATTTCATTTATTATGTATGAAAACAAAAAAAAATGTTTTAATCGCATTTTCCAAAAGCCGATATACACTGTGTGTCTACGATACTGGTTTTAATCGAAATCGAGGAATGCGGTGCAGATTTCTAGCCAAACCAAGAACATTATTCGATTCAAAATGCTAATTTTAAAAGTAATTAACTTTCTAAGAAAAGTTAATTGAGAAGCAATGTACTATCGGGTTCAAAATAGCGTGGACACCTCTAGGGCGACTTTCCTATGCGCTCGCTTGAGCTCTGTTAGCATAGGTTGTCTTATCCACACTAGATGGCGCTGCTGGCGAAGCGCAATGAACTATTTAGAAGGTCTACCGCGAACTTGGAGAATCGTAAATGTCGAGCATCTATCTCTGTCACTCTAATAAAGGCGTCTTCAACTTGACTGAGACAGATACTTCAAATTAACGATATTTATAGTTCGCTGTAGGCTCTCTGATTATTAAAATATTTTAAATAATGAATATTATCTACCTAATAATATTATTTAGTATACCTTTGTGGTAAATAAATAAAACCACATTTATAAATAATTATGTTTATTCTTAAATCATTAGAAAGAAGATGAGCGCTTTCGAAATGCCAGTTTACTAAAAAACACCGTTCAAAAATAGTTCATTACAAATATGTAATAATATTTTATAATTATTTACATATTGGTCCGATTATTCTATAATTAATATAAATAAGGCAACATTCCACAGGTTCAATCACTTTGAATAAACATTAAGACACGTCAAAATTATTTACCTTATTTTAATCTTAAATAGACCCAAGTATCAGTAGTTTCAATCAGTCAAATAACTTTCGGAATCGATGTAATCACCTGATATCTATGTATTATGTAAACAGTTTTGAATTGATATTTCATTCTTAGTCGTAGGTGAATAAAAATCGATCACTCGGTCAGGCGGTATTTAGCCTAGTGTAGTGCTACCCACCCATTTCAACCAGAGACCCAATATTATTAAACGATGGGCTATCCAGTATTTCTTCGCCTAGGGAACACAGTAAAAGTTACAGACATATTTTAGTACAGTTGATCACTAGCTGTTCAGACTGCCGACGAGTAAATTTTCTAAGAGTATTCACTCGCCCGCGAAGAATAAACTCGCCTATACACTGCTCGCAAGTAGCTATCGGCATGTCGCTACTGCTGATTTGTGATTGTCAAATTGGTAAAGGCCTATTGTTCCGCTTGAGGATAGCAACGATTTTCTAGTTGAATTCATACGCAAGAATGCTCAGAAGAGCGAACCTAGAAAGGTTCGCTTTACATTCATTATATCGAGAGCTGAGTGGCCAAACCCGATAAGTCGAGATATTTTTTCATTGAAAAAACAAACCTCACGTAAGTGACATTTAGTTCGTATTTCAAAAACCGGTTTTCTCGAGTTATCGGCTTTGACCCCGCCACCTTCGATACCCCGTAAAACCTCTCGTTTCACATGACACGAGTTGTAACAACTGAGATTTTTTCCCACCTGTTACCACTTTAATATTTGGTGGTATGATACCACTGGTATCTACTGGGAAACAGAAATCCCACGATTTTTAATTCCCAGTTGTTACCACTTGTGGGAATAAATAATAATAATAAATATCTTGGGACATCTAACCCAAATCTACCTAGTCCCACGGTAAGCTCAATTAAGGCTTGTGATGTGGGTACCAAGCGACGATATATATATATATATAATAGATAGAAAGATATAGATACTTAAATACATAGACAGCCATGACCAAGGAACAAAATATTTGTGATAAATAAATGCACAAATAATGCCCTCGCCGGGATTCGAACCCGGAACCTCCAGCTTCGTAGGCAAGGTTACTATCAACTAGGCTACGGAGGCTGACGCCCCCGAAACTATGGTCTAATACCGTAAAATCACCTAACTATGGTCCAATACTGCAACTATATAATAGTCCACAATTTCAATTCTTAATAAACGTCAGTCCCAATCTTCTTGTTGGGAGCATTTGGAGTTTAGTTAGGTAGTTTTACGGTACTTATTGTGTTTATTGAGGAATTGCTAACGGATAAAAACACAAAAAAATAGGACACTTCATTTTTTTCTATATTTTTTATTAATTAATTACAAATTACAACCAATCTTAATCTTAATAAATAATTTATGTCTTGTTAGCAAAAAACGCTGTTTAATCAATTTGCAGTTGCACTTATGAATGATAATACGTATTAAAAGAAATACAAAAGCTGTATCTGATTTTAACCCTATATATTTTATTACTTTATCTACAAGGCGTATTTATTTCAAACCAAAACATAATAATAAATCTTATGACTGCAATGGAAGCTAAAACATATTTTTTTATTATATTTGCCAATTTCTAAGAATGAACTTTTCACAGTTATAGATTAATCCTTATTAATATGAGGGTAAGACTCACCATTTTTCCGATAGCCTTAACGTCATATATATATAAGGCTCATTTCTAAGCTATCAAATGTTCATTTTTAGAAATCGGCAACTTTAAATAACTATTATACTACAAGATATGTAAGGTTCTGAAATTAAATTACCTTCAAGCTATTGAGCGATTTCATGTTTACATTTAATTTTTTTACCTTCAAGCTATTGAGCGATTTCATGTTTACATTTAATTTTTCAACGAGTTATGTGCTAAGACATACCATCTTTTGAAATAATTCACTAAAAGTTACCATCAATAGAAATTGATAACATTGTAAACAAACTATCTAAAGAAAAATCCATAATCAAGTACTATTTTATTATTTTAGGATAATGTAATGGCATGAGTTGGTTAAATAAATAACACATTAAGTGAGCAGTGTTTATAACGTTGATTGGAAATTAAACACATTTTGAATACGAGGTGTGCTTTAATTTAACTAATTTACACCGTAAAAAAAGTGTAAGATTTATAATTAGGCAATATTGTTTACTTTTTATTGAGGTTTAAGCTTAAGTATCATTTCCGAAAACGGAAAAAGATTGAAACTTCGCCTCAATAAAACTACTTAAAGGTATTGGCAACCGTAATATCTATTTAGCAACTGAAATAAACAATAATTACGATTTGTTTTATGAGACTATTACTATGAATTAAAAAATAAAAATCAATTAGTAGATTTTATAGATTGTCATCCATCCACCATCACTATTTTTGGGAATCAAAAGTTTTAACTTAACTTACCAATCCTACAATTCGACGTTCCGTTGTGCTTACATAAATCCCAGCTGGAAAGTGTTATAAATATTATTATTTATTACTATTAATCAAAAATACAAACTACTAAACTTCCTTCACTGTTACATGTCATTGTAATCGAGAAATTTAAAGTAAGGGAGTCAATAATTGTCTTATTTAGGTAGTAGTTTTTTTAAACACCACTGTTTCGTAGCCTAAGAAAATTATTATCTTATTGATAAAATATTTTTAAACAATGTTAAAAATATACTTACTCGACTTTAACAAGTCCAGTAAGTGTATTTTTTATATTATTTAATACCGGGTGTAACCCCCCTCGTTATCAATAACTGCCTGTAATCGGGAACGCATTGATGTTATTAAATTTGAACATAAATCTGAACCACGAATACTTTCCCATATTTTTAAGCAATGTGCTTCCAACGCTTCCGGGGTCCTTTCATTTTTATTATCCCAGCGTTGGACAATAACACCCCATACATTTTCAATCGGATTTAAATCCGGTGATCTAGCAGGCCAGGAAATAACTTTAATATTATTTTTGTGTTTTCCAAACCATTCTTTGACATTACGCGAACGGTGTATAGGACAATTATCTTGCACAAACGACACCAACGGCAATTCTGCTTCTGGATACACATTTCGAACTGTAGGTAACATGGTCTCCTCCAACACTTCTACATAATGTTCACTATTTGCACGGCTAGGTATTCTGACAAGTTCTCCCGGACCAGCTGCACTCATCCAACCCCACATGTTCACTGTGATACGCCCCGATTCCATGTTGGGCACGACATGATCGTTGTCGTATCGCGTATTATTTCGACGCCACAAGCTCAGGCGTCCGTGTTGACTGGATTTAAAAGTCTTCTCGTCAGTGAAGACGACACTAGTCCAGTCGTCAAGAAGATGGTCCCGAGCAAACTGTAACCTTGCCGTTTTGTGAGCATCCGTCAGCAAAGGTTTGATGGCATGTCTGCGGTGATGGATGCCTTCCTCATGAAGCACACGACGAACCGTAAGCGGACTTGTGCCAAACAAACCGGCGTAGTGTCTTGTGGGCCTAAATCCGTCTTCCTCATATTCCCGCACCATCAACTGACGTTGCTGTGTGTCAATGAGGCGTGGTCTTCCAGTTTTATGCCGGTGGGACAAAGACCCTTCTCCTTGGTATCGATCTACCCATAAAGAAACAGTTTTCCTCTGAAACAATTGTAAAAAATATAATATAATTATTATTAAATTATAATGCAAACATTTTAATACCGAAAAGAAGTAAATTAAACTACTTACGTTGACACCTGTTTCTCTAGCAATCTCTGATTTATTTTTGCCTTCCTTATGCAAGGCAATTATTTGCGATCTGGTTATCATATCAATATTGCACGAAGAACTCATTCTTATAATCAGCTAGTAACGGTAATACACTTTCAATCGTATACGGTAGCAGACAAAGGAACATGCGATGAATCTTTGATTAAGAAAAAAATCAGCACTAGTATGGTATTTAGAAAACTTAAACTTACCCTCTTACGTTTTTATAGTATACATTTTTATCAATATATTGAAACGTTGATGATATGCCATTCTAACGTTAGTCTTATGGTAATAAAACTGTAATTCCCTTAGCATATTTTACGGATAATATACCAAGGTTTCAACTGACGTTATATTTCGGCGGCTTTACTAATAACACTTTGGTTCAATGGTTTGCGCATACGGCTTCTAAACTAGAGTGCCCAGGTTCGTATCCCACGAATATTAAACTAATTTGTGTTTTTTTAAATCTTGGCCAAAAAGGGCTTTCCGGTTACGCTACGCTCCGGTGGGTGAATTCAAAATACTCAGGATGTTTGAACAGATTTAATAATGTCTCAATAATGACAATAAAAAAAAACAAAAAGTATCCTAAAAAAAAGATAAGTCAGTAAGTAGAAAAGAATAAGTCTCGTCAGAATACTCGAGGAGTTATAAATAAAGTTTAAATCTGTGTGCACAATTTTTTTTAGTTTTTTGACTATCAACGCCATCTAGGGACAGCTAACATTACTACTAAGATTACCTTTACATCTGTAATAGCCTTGTTACATCAATCCCACAAAGGTGGCGCTCAATTTAGCTTCAAACGATAGTTTTGTTCGATTGCCCAGGCTCTTTTGAACGCTATAGTACTTCAAAATGGATCGTTAATTTGCACTTCAATTGTGAAGTGTCATTGGACAGATCGCAGCCACTCACAACGTTTGACAACTAAGCAGTACACGCGTTACATTGATCGTTCGGAGGAAATAAAATTTATTGTACGGTAAATTTAATTATTTGTCAAATGTTAACACTTGTAAACGATTGCTAGTAATGTGTATTATTACCCATTTTCATAAAAGCCCGGGTCATGGACACACACTGTATACCAGACAACTTCTATTAATGTCCGTTACTGTCTAATTTAACGCAAATCGAAACGAACACCCTGTATAATAATATGTTTAAACGGTACAAACAAAAAAACGCAGTAACAAGTATATTTTTGAAAAAAAGTAACCTTCCTGGATAATGATTAAAGGTGAGGATAATGATAATGGTTAGTTAATATCCCTCGCACTAAATTGATATCACTCACAAAGTGAACATGCCGCTTAATATTACCTGTAATGGAAATGGATATTAAATTATAATTTGACGTGACATGTAATATAGTAAATTGCTTGTGTAATAACATGTTACTATACGGTGCGGAGGCATTCTATGGAAACGTGTCGTAAGCGACACTGTCTTTTCAATACTTTTGAGAGATTGAATCAGTAAGCCGAGTTACGGTATAATAATATATCCAGGCTTTTAGATGGACCAGACGACCTTATGAAGGTTGCCGGGACACGCTGGATGCAGGCCCCAATTTCACAACATTGACAAGTGCTACAATTGTAAATTTTCTGTTCCTCCAATCGGGGGCGTCTATAAGCTACAGTTACCGCTTACCAACGGAAGGGCCGTGCGTTTGTTTGCCACCAACATAAAATGTAGTGCAGGAACTTTAATAAATCAGCAGTAAATAACTACTTTTTTGCGAAGCAAAATTACAATTGTCACAAAAAACACGACAATTGTAGCGAAATTCCGACATATGCCGAACCACATGTCAAGATTTAATGAAAATTGTACTAAGCCTCGCGACAATTGTCACGGGTTTCGGAAAATAAAAAGTAGTTTATTAACGATATAATAACATTATTCGTAATAATTTTATGTAGGTGGCAAACAAGCACATGGACCGTCCGATAGTAAGCGGTAGCCGTAGCCTGTGACGTCAGTAACAGTGATATTTTACAATTGTCAGACTTGTAATTATGATGAAATAGGCCACTGGTCGCATCTAACCGGTACATGTGGAGGACCAGAGGGCGGGGGGGGCTATGTTCAGCAGTGGACGTCTTATGGCTGAGATGATGATGATGATGATGACTCATCATCATCATTATCATTGATAAGGCTTTTAGATTGACAGTGTTTCCTAACAGCTAGCACATTTTATTAGGGCTAGCTACCCTTAACGACACGTAAGCGACAAAAAGTAGATGTTTTCATGGAATGCCCCGCGGTGGGTACGGTAAGTACGTGTGAGCTAAGAATATTATATGTATTTCGATTGATAGTATCGTCAGTAGAAAACAAAAAAAGTTTAAACAAATATGGCTGGCTTTCTACACCGTGGGCTGTTTAAACCCGAAAGATTTTAGCCACGCAGTTTTGATGTAAGAACAAACAAAAAATGTTAGGTATGACTTTTGTAATTTTCAGCAAAAAACATTTTTTTATAAATTTTGAATGTATTTTAACATAAAAGTATATGTTATTCATAAAACTAGCACTAACAATGAGTGATAACGTTTTTTTACAAAAATCTCATTTTTTAAAGGTTTTATTTATCACTTTTTGACACCTATTAATGAGGTTAGTGAGACTTTTTTCCATAATTGCACCAACGTCGTTAAAAAGACCTTTTGTACTGGGTAACAATTAGAAAATATGTTTTTTAGTACAGATGGTGTACTTTTTAGGCTCTAGTGCGAGAAGTGGGTCATTTTACGTCAGGTCCAAAATTTCTGTATTAGCCCTTTCCGACCGGTTTGATATAATCCTGCAAATTACTTTGCAAAAATCCTGTCACCAAGTAAATTGTATTTTCGAGCTCAAACCTATACCGATCGAATCTGCAGACACTAGCCGACACGTAAAATTAGCAAATACCTTAGGGCGGCCGCATCAGTCAGTCGCAAGACAGCGTTGAAGATGGCGATGTATTTTGGTGGGAGTAGGTGCACATGTAAGTTCGTAATTTCGTATATTTGCGGTAACAAACATTCTATTTATTGAGTGATACTTACTCTTAAAGAGTTAAACGTTTTTATTTAGCACAAATTAGAATAAAATTAAGTGATTTTGTGTAAACAATATGCCCGTAAATAATAAGTGCACAAAATTGTAGGTTCGGACGGAGCTCGTCATAAATATTTGCACGGATATGCATAATCGGTCTTTGCGCATAAAATGAAACCAAGAAAGATAGTCATATGTTTTGAAGAATTGGTTACATATTTCGTCTAATTCGTTAGGTATATATTTCATCGTATTTTAATTAGCGTATCCAAGGAACTGGGTTAATAATATCTTGTATTTTATCTTTGTTAGGCACTCCATAGGTGTCCATACCTAATATCTCTCGAATTGCTTTGGCCTTGCTATTATGAATGTTGCTCTTTTGAACTCTTCTTAAGTTTTGCTTATTCGTGGATGAATGAAGAAAACACATTGTAGAAGGACGTCCAATCTTGATAGTTTCCGGTAAACTTTGCTATGTTTATCTTCGGAAGCTTCACATCATCACTAAAGCTAGGTGCGAGATTACTGCTAATTCTGCTTGTGCACGACGTAGTACTTTCTAGCATAAGCTTTTTAAGTATTTAACCACAAATAGTTTCTTGTTTGGCTATTAAAACCCGTTAATTCCGTTCACATCTTTAAATCTATTGTTGAATTACTGTGGAAAACTCAATGTGTATATCGTTTTTTTTTCTTGTGTGAATATGTATAATGTAATGTAATTTACAGATTCTTCGTTTTTCCCAGTCAGTAAAAGTATATATTGCAAATAGTACTCGTTATTACACGTCGACTCCAAAAAATCGTCGCTTTAATCCATTCATCATTTATTATTAGCATTGATAATACATTTTTATCTTCTCGAAATCATGAAGTGAAAATTTTGATTTCTATTTCTAATTTACCGTCTAAAAGTAGCTTTCACATTTAAAACTCATTTATTTACGTTTGACATCCATCGTTGGGTCACCAATTTACATAGGTGTGCGAAAATTCAACTCAATCTGCCTAGTAGTAGTGTCGGAGTAAATCGGTTGTAACAGACGGACAGATGGACACGCCAGTGATCCTATGAGTGCTCCGTTTTTTTTCTTCTTGTGGTACGGAACCCTAAAAATATATGATCGCTTATAATAGGAAGTTTTTTCATAAATAATGTGTTTTATTTATGTTTTTATGCATGTCCATACTAATTTGCAAGATCTTGCATTTACGTATAGATCCTGAACGTCACTTTCGTGCATGCGATTTTTTTACTGATAAAAGGCAATTCGATTTTTTTAATTATTTTTTACAAGTATACTAAGATAATTTAAAACGATCTACATACATTTTTCATAAGATTTTAGAAAATGTTTGTCTCGGTCGTAAAGGGCTAAGAAAACGTGGTACAAGACACGTGCAAAAACGAAATTCGCAACTCGTGTCGATTTAAAACACTCCCTATCGGTTGTGTTTTAAAACATCGCCACTCGTTTCGAATTTCATATTTTTCGCACTTGTGTCGTAATGTACTATTTTAAATTGGTAATAACTCTGAAACTAGGCGATATCCAGAAAAGTGTATACGACGTTATAGTTTCTAAATGTGGTCAGGACACTGTTAAAATCGGCTGGGTTTAAACAGCCCACGGTGTATAGTATTTGACACATTTGGTTAAACACGTTAGAACGATTATTCTTACGTTAATATAATTAATTATCAATAATTTTAACAAAAGAGATGGTCTTAAGACCAAATTGTATTCAGAATAATTACGTGATAATTAGGCTTAGGACTTTTCATAGCATATCGTGGTTCTAAAATCCTTGGAGCCGCTATGTGTAAAGTTTTCGAAGTCAAAGTCAAAGTATATTGTAATATAAAATATAATGATTTATACCTACTGTCACATCGTTACTGAGTTAATTTAAATCGAACGTAATTAATTTTAATAATCGAACTTGATTTCATAAAAAGTGCATACGAAATTTAGTTACCTTACAAAAAAAAACGTAAATTTATTATCACTAACTTTTACCTGCAGATGTGTGATGTACGTGATAAAAAAAATCAAGCTTTCAATATAAATTTACTTGATGCCACTCAGCCGAATAGCTTAGGAGTAAACGTAAAGTCACTATTTGTTTTCCAAGACACCCAATTGAAAAACCTTCTTGGCTTATGATCGGACTAGTATCTCATTTCAACTCTAAAGTAAGGAGAAGAAGGTGCATGCATAGCTTCCTGTTAAAGATGGAATCTTCAAAAATTCTCGAAAAAAAAACTCTTTTTTTTAAACGTTCGTAGCTCACGACTGATGCGGCTGAGCGGTTGCTGCATACTAGCGAGAGGGGCGGGGTGAAATGGCGTCATGCATAATACAGCCAGTGAGCAAAAAAATACTACTATTTCAGTTGTTATTGTGGTCATCCGATCTTAGCCGGGGGTATCTTAAGTCGTATAAGTCGACAAACGTCAGTTTTGTTTTTTGTTTGGAAGTTACATGTAATTTATACGAAAGATTCGAAACTTTCGAGAAAAACAATATGATACTTTCACCATTTTCATCGCTATTTCCGATCTAAGACTTTTTCTAGTTTGTCTTGAACCTAATTGTCTAGTTTTTTTATGGTTTCTGATATAACTAATTTCGTATGCACTTTTTATGAAATCAAGTTCGATTTTTAAAACTAATTACGTTCGATTAAAATTAACTCAGTAACGATGTGACAGTAGGTATAAATCATTATATTTAATATTACAATATACTTTGACTTTGACTTCGAAAATTTTACACATAGCGGCTCCAAGGATTTTAGAACCACGATATGCTATGAAAAGTCCTAAGCCTAGTGATAATGAAATAATGCAAGTTTTAGGTTTGTTTACGCTGCTACAATTTTCTATTTGTATTATATTTATTATGTTAATTTTATGTCATTCATTTAAATATATAATTCATCTGAAAGCAACCAGTAGGTAATAAGCAGGATTGTTATACAACCTATACAATACAATTTCGGTTACCTGGCAACCTCATAATTTGATTCACCAACCGCATTAGGCGAACGAAGTAGTGTACTTAATTCCCGCATTATGTTCGAAACCCACCTCGGATATTAGTAAACTTAGTACCTATTTAATTTTGGTGCATAACTGTCTAATTTAGAATTCCAATTAAAATCTGATAAAATTATTGGGAAAGTAAAAAGTTTACAAAAAAATGTTGAAGTTTTGGTATTGTTAACACAGATACCAGTATTTTATTCTTTATACTGTTCAATCCGCTTTTACGTTCTTTTCACAAAGACAATCAAATATTTATATCATCTGGACTGTTGCCAAAGTCGTAACAGCGTAAAATTACCCTCAATGCGCCCTTTCAGTCAAGTTCAAGTCAGTGCCAAGCTATTTGTAAGTTATTTGCTCTATGAATAATTTATTTCCACTCCATCTGAATTGAACACCAATAACCCGTCACGTGTCCAGCCCTCCAGGCACGAAAAATAGACTGTAGTGTCCCCATATAACCTAGGAAAACCCAGTTTCTGACAGAATTTCTTACTTACATTTAACGTTATCAATTACGCTATGAGTTATACAGTGTGTAAATGGCATGGGATTCATTAGTGTAATCATGGATTACAAGGTTTTTTTAAAGTTACTCTTAATTATGACGTTAGGACCCCACAGAATTTTATTAAGATTATCGGAGCACAGCAATGTAGGTACGAACATTTGTTATTATTGATATGACTTAACAGTCATTTGCTTTTGAAATTAGCTGCCAACGAGTGTTTAACTCGCGTATGTTGCTCTACATTGCGCGCCGAAATATTTTGTAGCACTAATTTTAAGTAAAAGTTTATTTAAGCTTGATTCAGTTACATAATATCATCATTATGATGAATATTTAATTTGTTTGTTGTGGTTATGTTCCGTTCACAACTCAAACTTCTCGCACAAATTGCACTTAATATAATTATGGTCTTCCACAACTATGCACATAATACACAATTATAGCCATTTTAACTACTGAATTCACATATTTATACCATCACAAAGCTCGTAATTTTCGGAATAATTTATTTCCAGTAAAATCAACGTTGCGGTCACAGTGACATTTATTTTTGGCCGACTAGTCGGCGGCATAATGACGATTAAAAAAAAACAATCTTCCCATTCTTATTGGATAAAAAGTCTGTTTGAAGTAAAGAAAGACCTGTAAATAGGCTTACGTATTATTTTCGAATCGACCAGTCACAAACTTGGCTATAGGAAAATCTGAAAAACAACAATCATTCTATTATTATCACGGTGTGTTTACCTGGGAAGATATTGACGCAATTAAGAACGGCATGTATACAGACAGACGGAATTACGAATACATATTTATCACCACCCCAAACCCCATTTCTTCCCGTGGGTTTCGTATATAATAGTCGTGGACTTGAATTATCACTGACCGAATCGAAACCATACATTTATTTGAAATGGATGATGGGCAGCAGCATCATCATGGACACATTATTGCAATGGCCAATCCGCTTGCACAGCATGGCGATTATGTGTATTATCTCCTATTGCGTCCATACGGAAATAATAAAAGAGGAATTTGCCCATAATCCGCGAAAAACATCTCTCGTCGTCGAAGTTTTGGACCTGACGTAAAACACTTCTCGCACTAGAGCCTAAAAAAGGCACTATCTGTACTAAAATAGTATATTACGACACAAGTGCCAAAAACCCGAAATTCGAAACGAGTGGCGATGTTTGAAAACACGACCGATTGGGAGTGTTTTAAATCGACACGAGTTACGAATTTCGTTTTTACACGTGTCTCGTACGACGTTTTGTTAGTACAAATGGCCCTCAGAAGTTTTGGACCTGACGTAAAACACTTCTCGCACTAGAGCCTAAAAAGTACACTATCTGTACTACATTCGATTCCTTCTGATTCAAAATTTACTGTAATACACGAACGGCTTCAAGCAGTCAATTTGTATGGAGACTGCAGTCGGACTGCAGACTGCTTGAAGTGGTCCGTAAATGGCCGGTCTAACTGGTTAAATTATTCGCCCGTTTAAGATACACTCACGTATAAGACTCAAAATTTCCGGTCCTTGACTATGGTATAGCCGCGAACGAATGAACGAACTCCTTTCTCCAGCTAACTCGGTGCCAAGTTAATCATTCGCAAGTTTCTCTATGAATATTTTATTTCCACTCAAACCAGCAAAACTTGGAGCTGTCATACCGACCGTATTGTTGTGTTTCTTATACCACAAACACTTATTCTAATTACAGGCCAATAGCCATCTTATCCGTAGTAAATAAAATTGTAGAAAAAGTCATACTACATCAAATAACGACATATCTAGAGCAATACAACATACTTTCAAGCAACCAGCACGGATTTAGGAAACATAAAAGTACATCTACCGTTTTGGCGCAATTCTCAAATGACATATGTCACAAATTAAATGATAGAAAACACGTAGTAGCAATCTTTATTGACTTCAAAAAAGCTTTTGACACACTCGAACATGAAGTCCTATTAAGGGCCATGTTCGAGTGTGGCATACGCGGCCCAATTAACGAATGGTTTAAACAATACCTAATGAATAGAAAAATGATTACAGAAATAACGACGAATCACTGATAACAAGTGGCGTGCCAACCGGTTCTGTGTATGGGCCTATAGGCTACATAATGCACGTAAATAGTATATGTAACGTTATTAAGAACTGTGATATGTATATATGTATGCGGACGACATGTGCATAGTATACGCGGACAAGGATCAGAATAAAATCGAACAAAGTATACAATCAGATTTAGACAACATAATAAAATGGTCGCACGATAATGGCATCATTATAAACATTACAAAAACAAAAGGCATGCACTTGTCGTCCCCACATAACTATAAAAAATGTAAGCCCTGTACGATTATAGGTCACACGTACGATTGTCTTCATAAATTGAAACAAGACTGTAACTGCACTAACATACAATTTGTAGACTCTTTTAAGTACCTAGGACTTACTATAGATAGAACACTTAATTGAAAGTTGCACATACAAGCCTTATGTAATAAACTAAGATATATATACGCAACCTTTTTACAGCTTAAAAAATATGTAAACCGAAAAACATTACGTACATTGTATTGTGCCCTAGTGGAATCGCATATAGAATATGGACTGGTAGCATATGGACGGACATTTAAAACACAACTAGACTTGATCAAAATGCTTCAAATAAGATACCTAAAGTTATTAGTAAGCCATAAACAGAAACAGTCTTGTAATAAAAATTACGAAAAATTGTTTAACATAATATGTAATATACTACCTGTTCATGAAAAATTTAAGTTACTAATAGCGTCACATAATTACAATACCGACCTTTGTTTGTATACAATACCAGAAAATAGCGCAGTCTTGAGGAGAAAACCGAAACTGTTTGCCGATACGTTTAGTCCTGTTAATTATTATGGAGAACGCACATTTGAATAATTATCTAATTCCGAAAATATGTAACGCTTTGCCCGTAAAACTCTTTATAAACAAAAATAACATGAGTTCTTTTAATAAAAATGTCAGTAAATTTTTATTAGAAACTTGTAGCCGGGATCAATGAGAATGTGTAAATACATTCTCATTGATCCTGACTACATAATAGCGGTAGGTAATTATAGATCTTTAATTATAGTAGCATGAAATTAGTCATTACTATTTAGACACAATCTGTAGAAATCAAGAGCTAATGTGCTGCCAACAAACTGTCACGCAGTTTGGCAGTATACTACCAAATGTAATTGTATTTGTGTCTTACCTGAATAAATGATTAATAATAATAATAATACAGTGTGTATATCTGATACAGGCACCGTGGTCACCATTAAAATCATAGCATAAAATTTTACAAAATTGTTAAGTTTCTGACAGTTACCGCCATTCCTATGGTTGGTCACCTGCTACCAAGTTAGTAGAGCGTGCAGGATACTTAGCAAACTATGCTACTTTCGTCCCCTGGGAGACGTTACATAATAAAAAAAACAGCTGATTGATGTCCCTTTTCCTCCATTTTCGTCTTTGACCCCATTTCTTACATTAGGGAGGTAAATGCCTATAATCACCACGCTGAGCAAGAGGATTGGCGATCGCAGTAGTGTGTCCACAATTATAACCAATGCTCGGCGGGAGTGAGCTGTTTTCATACTAAATGTCACGTGATACATGTCATTTAGGTAGTATGAAAACAGCTCACCCCTGCCGAGCATTGATTATAACGCTGCCGCCCATCTTCAATGTGTGAAAGTTCAGTGACACTTCAACATAAAAAGTTTCTAATTCTAAGCAACATTTTATATCTCAATGTAGTCTATTGCTGTGTCCTATCGATATTAATTTGATCCGTGTTGAATTTACAGCACCTTGTAGTGATGCTATAAAATATTTTCACTGAAAATTGTAGGTAGGTGCACACCCGTTTACAGCCAGCTAGTAAACAGAATAGCGAAGCATAGTCCTTTGTTAAAAATATTAATCTAGTTGCCGGGCCTTATTCATGAGCTCCCGCTGTCGCTATAATTTTCCCTGAAAATTACTTCAGGCAAAAAATATACTACAACATGAACAGTAGTTTTATTATAAACAGACTGAAACAGGTGCTTTTAGAGAAAAAGGTTAGTACCTATGTTTCTCGAGAATGGATCACGAATGAGTTTTCTATACTAACGAATGAAGCCTGTTTCTTGAACAGGTTGATTCTTTATTCACCGGGCTAACTTTAGGAGGTTGATTCTGTGGTCTGAACTTTTACTATAAGACCGACATCCGATTAGAGAAAAACAAAATCTAATCTTCCATACATTCTCTAAGATATTAGGCGGAAATGTATGGAGAATCAGATTTTTTTACTCGAATCGGATATCGTTCCCATAGTAAAAGTTCATGAATGACTTCAGAATTAACCCTATAAAATTTGGCCGGTGAATAAAAAATCACGCCATTTAACCTAATATTGCAACCAAACGTAGGTTTAATGCTATTGAACAAATTTCCAGTTTATTAGAAACTTCTTTAAGTGCAATGGAAATGTCCTCAAAATATTTGTATTTCCGCTCCTCTTTTGAATAGAAGTCAATCATAATTTTGAGACGTCTGATTAACACTTCCTTTTCTTTCCAGCAATTCGTCTGGAGCGACTTCTCAGAGGAGTACATACCGACGGACAAGAAACACACCTTTTACCCCTCGGTGATCATCAACGAGCACCTCTACGAAGTCAAGATCACTGACGTGCCAGTTATCCCGTACTTCCCCATCAATTCCTACTATGAATGGGCACATTACCGCTTCTACGGATTACGAAATGCCACTGCTTACATCCTAGTCTTTGATCTATCAAATGTCGAGACTTTCCAATACATCCGTACGCTCAGAGACCAAATGGTCGAAAGCAGGGACATGAGGAATGTCCCTGTACTAGTAGTTGGGAATAAACAGGACTTGCTCTGCAGTAATACGCCATCTGCCGCTAGCGGGCTGCAACAGCTAGCTATAGCCGAGAGTGCATGTGGGGATTCAAGAGAGAAACGACGGAACATAGTCAATCTTGTTCGAAAGCATTGGAAGTGTGGCTACGTGGAGTGCTCAGCTAAATACAACTGGAGAGTGATTGCAGTGTTCAAAGAATTGATGGAGATGATTGACGCCCTGGAGTGGAGCGGTGGAGGCAGGAGTTCAGAACCCCCTCCAGATTCCTCAGCCGGGGGTGGATCAGAAAACAGATGCACTGTTACTTAGCACCACTGCAAGACTTACAAAGAGCGCCTAAAGCTAGAATGGAAAAAGTTTTGTTAAGATTGGACAATGCTTGAGGCATGTGAAACGCACATTAGAATAGTGTTGTCGGTGTTAAATACGTTGTTGAATACGTTTTAATGTAAGAATTTATCAGTGTTCTTCAAATCACGGTTTATCTTAATGGTAATCTTTCTATTTAAGTTTAAGACACTAGCCAGGTTTAACTAATTTTAATTTTTACCTTGCCTATGTACAGAAGGTGACAAAAATCGTGGTGATCCGTTGAAGGAAAGGAGGAAGTATGGATGGAGTACTAATTGAATGACCGGTCCGATACAAAACCATGTTTACCACTATTTTTCTTACTTCCTGTAGATTTTGATAGGGTAGTGTTTGACTAAAAATATATGCAAAGTTCTTATGATTGTAGAGTAGTAATGAAATGAAGTATTAGTTTGCAATTATTATCCAAATTGGGCTCTCCAAGACTTTGTTTTCCAGAAAAAGGGTGAAATAAGCCCGGAGCAAGCCAATTGAAAATTAAGTATTAAGATTGCGCGAACTGGTTCCGGTTCATTCTATTCATAGTTTGAGTTGCCTTTACGTTTATTCTTGAGGTTGCTTTCTGAGTACTATCTATTTATTATTTTCTAATTATTGTTAATAACAAGAAATAAAAAATGTATTAAATTTCCACTTAAAAGCTCTTCGCATATAGGATCTCCATGATTACTTAAACTTTTTTTCCAGGGTACTTTTTGTACTTTTGTACCTACTCTAAAATATCAAGTATAAAGTACCTTTAGATAAGGATGTTATGTATGTATTAAAAAGATCTTAGAATAAAAACTACACAATCCAAATAAAAGAATCATCATGTTACTTAACTTAGATATCAATGTTGCTTCATAAATTCGTAATAATTTGCAAACTTGTTGATATCGGCAGCTAATC